>WNWK01004832.1:0-47500 GCA_009830355.1 Cherax destructor
TGTGGAGTGTAGGGTGTGGGTGTGGAGTGGAGGTGTGGGTGTAGGAGTGTGGGTGTAAGGGTGGGTGTAAAGGTGTGGGTGGAGGTGTGGGTGTAGAGGTGTGTGGGGTGTGGGTAGAGGTGTGGGTGTAGAGGTGTGGGTGTAGAGGTGTGGGTGTAGAGGTGTGGGAGTGGAGGTGTGGGTGTAAAGGTGGGTGTAGAGGTGTGGGTGTGGGAGCAGAGGTGTGGGTGTAGAGGTGTGGGTGTAAAGGTGTGGGTGTAAAGGTGTGGGTGTAGAGGTGTGGGTGTGGATGTAAACAGCCTATCCAGGGGCTCTTTCAAACTGCGCGGCACTATGGTGCTGCCCTCTATAGGCCTATCAAGGTCGGGCTGGTCTGCCATGCTTCTTCCTCACTCTGGCGGCCTACCTCACAGAACCAGGATCTACCCTTGCTGGCTCCCGGTCCCCTCACGCTCTGTTCCCGTGTATACCTACACCTTGCCATTAATAAACTGAGTCTAGTCATCGGCCGTATCTCTGCACCTAAGCTACCATTCTACTGCCCAGACGTAAGCAGCCAAGAAAATAGAGTTAACAGTGGTGGCATTCACCAAGCACCAGTAGCTCCACGTCACCCGGTGAGTAATGGTCTTGCTGAACGTACAAACCACAAAGTTCTGGAGGTGCTCAGAGTAACCGTTAATCCGAGTTGTACTACATGGGATGATGGTATTCCAGATGTTCAGTGTACATTGAACTCTTCCCTCAACAGCTCGATTGGCAAGACACCCCATTTTGCCTTGTACGGCTATGATAAGCGTTTACCGTACGAAATCCTGTTTGCTCCGCCTAGCCCAATCTATGACGCCGATAACACCGGTATAGTTAAGATGCGGACCACACAGCTTGTCTTCCAGCGAGTACGTGAGAACCTAATAAAAGCCACAGATAGGTTCACGTCTGATCGCAACGCCCACGCTAAGGAAAGTAAGGTGGAACTAGGTTGCAAAGTTATGTTGCTCAACCCGACGCAGACCCCTGGTATGCATAAACTTGTCCCCAAGTTTGTCGGTCCTTACTGTGTCCTACGACAGCTCCGCGGCAATAAGTTCGAGGTGAGGGAGATAGCTACCGGAACTATCAGAGAAGCTCACCTTGACCATATGAAGTATATTGATCATGTGCAAGCCGAAGCAGAGCTGGAATCGCGGGCATTGCAAAGCCACAATCAGACTCAAACTAGTGACAACCCGTCTAGTCCTTCACAAGCTATCCCTACGACAGATGACAGTCCTGTAAGGCTCCATACTTATGGCCTGAGACCCCGGACAGCAGTACATTTCTGTGACATTGACATACCTACTGACTTGTCAGACTCCTACGCTAGCTACGCTAATTGTTTGCTTGCAGAAATGGGGATTAATGCGCATACATTGTATAGTTAGTAAATAATGGAGTCAGGGTGGACAACACCATGTAAATATGTAAAATATATTCTTAGAGGTACCCGTAGTATAATGAATTCCATGGAAATAATGTTATTGTGAGTATGTGCACCCAGTGTGTCTTGTAAAGCCTGATAAAGGCAAGGGCAGTATCGCCCTTTGAGTTAAATGTCACACCTTAGGAAATGCTACTGTCAGTCATTGTTTGCAGATGTGAGGATGCTACAGCGCTCATGGATGTGCAGTCAAGTTGATGTCTGGCCCTGTGGACAACCTGTATATAGAAGACTCTAGTTCCTGTGTCAGCATTGGCTTGTTCTGTCCTCCGTCCAGCTGTACGGGCAGGCCGATTTTCTCTTCCCCGACTCACGAAGTGGGAGAGTTTTTTTTTTCGGCCTGCGCCGGCAATATCCTGTTGTAAATGTCAGGTGACCGGAAACCAGTTTCCCCTGGGTAACCTTGTTTGCTTGTTTACACCTTCGTGCCCGCCAGTATTGTCGTGTCGAGACGACGACACGCGGTAGGTGGCCGAGCGGATGTAAACAGCCTATCCAGAGGCTCTTTCAAACTGCGCGGCACTATGGTGCTGCCCTCTATAGGCCTATCAAGGTCGGGCTGGTTAGCCATGCTTCTCTCTCACTCTGGCGGCCTACCTCACAGAACCAGGATCTACCCTTGCTGGTCCGGTCCCTCACGCTCTGTTCCGTGTATCCTACACCTTGCCATTAATAAACTGAGTCTAGTCATCGGCCTATCTCTGCACCTACGCTACCATTCTACTGCCCAGACGTAGCAGCCAAGAAAATAGACTTACTAGAGGTGTGTGTAAATGTGGTGTAGAGGTTTGTGGGTGTAGTGTGGTAGAGTGGGGTGTAGAGGTGTGGTGAGAGGTGTGGGTGTAGAGGTGTGGGTGTAGAGGTGTGGTAAGAGTGTGGGTGTAGAGGTGTGGTGTAGAGGTGTGGGTGTAGAGTGTGGTGTAGAGGTGGGGTAGAGGTGGGGTGTAGAGTGTGGTGTAGAGGTGTGGTGTAGAGGTGTGGGTGTAGAGGTGTGGTGTGAGGTGTGGGTGTAGAGGTGTGGGTAGTGAGAGTGTGGGTGTAGAGGTGTGGGTGTAGAGGTGTGGGTGTAGAGGTGTGGGTGTAGAGGTGTGGGTGTAGAGGTGTGGGTGTAGAGGTGTGGGTGTAGAGGTGTGGGTGTAGAGGTGTGGGTGTAGAGGTGTGGGTGTAGAGGTGTGGGTGTAGAGGTGTGGGTGTAGAGGTGTGGGTGTAGAGGTGTGGGTGTAGAGGTGTGGGTGTAGAGGTGTGGGTGGAGGTGTGGGTGAGAGGGTGTGGGTGTAGAGGTGTGGGTGTAGAGGTGTGGTGTGGAGGTGTGGTGTAGAGGTGTGGGTGTGAGGTGTGTGGTGTAGAGGTGTGGTGTGGAGGTGTGGGTAGAGGTGTGGGTGTAGAGGTGTGGTGTAGAGGTGTGGGTGTGAGGTGTGGGTGTAGAGGTGTGGTGTAGAGGTGGTGAGGTGGTGAGAGGTGTGGGTGGAGGTGTGGTGTAGAGGGTGGGTGAGAGGTGTGGGTGTAGAGGTGTGGGTGTAGAGTGGGTAGAGGTGGTGGAGGTGTGGTGTAGAGGTGTGGGTGTAGGTGGAGGTGTGGGTGGTAGAGGTGTGGGTGTAGAGGTGTGGGTGTAGAGGTGTGGGTGTAGAGGTGTGGTGTGAGGTGTGGGTGTGGAGGTGTGGGTGTGAGGTGTGGTGTGAGAGGTGTGGGTGGAGAGTGTGGGTGAGAGGTGTGGGTGTAGAGGTGTGGGTGTAGATGGTGTGGGTGTAGAGGTGTGGGTGTAGAGTTGTGGGTGTAGAGGTGTGGGTAAGAGAGAGCAATAAGTCACTACCGTCAACGTTACCATGGTAACCTTTGAGCAATCATGTTTCTTTGTGAGGTCTGTTGATGACATAGTTACCACCACCATCACCACCATCATCACCACCACCACCACCACCACCACCACGCCTGTACACGCCATACACGCCCATGCGCCCTACACCAACACTCTCCCACACACAGGTATGGTGAAGCTCCTGGAGCAGGGAGAGTGTGGACCTAGTAGCGACCAGTGAAGAGGCGGGGCCAGGAGCTATGACTCGGCCCCTCAAGGCCCCATGACCCAAACGTTAGGTTAGAAGTGATCAAGGTCCCAGGACCCAAACATTAGGTTAGAAGTGATCAAGGTCCCAGGACCCAAACGTTAGGTTAGAAGTGATCAAGGTCCCAGGACCCAAACGTTAGGTTAGAAGTCATCAAGGCCCCAGGACCCAAACGCTAGGTTAGAAGTCATCAAGGCCCCAGGACCCAAACGTTAGGTTAGAAGTGATCAAGGTCCCAGGACCCAAACGTTAGGTTAGAAGTGATCAAGGCCCCAGGACCCAAACATTAGGTTAGAAGTGATCAAGGTCCCAGGACCTAAACGTTAGGTTAGAAGTGATCAAGGCCCCAGGACCCAAACGTTAGGTTAGAAGTCATCAAGGCCCCAGGACCCAAACGTTAGGTTAGAAGTGATCAAGGCCCCAGGACCCAAACGTTAGGTTAGAAGTGATCAAGGCCCCAGGACCCAAACGTTAGGTTAGAAGTGATCAAGGTCCCAGGACCCAAACGTCTTGTAATAAATATATGGTGGAGGTCTCGTGGTGGATCAGGTTCTGATCCACCACGAGACCTGGTCATGGATTGGGCCACGGGGGCGTTGACCCCTGAAATACCCTCCACGTAGATCTCATCTTAATTCTCACGGTGGCCATCTAGTGGAGGTAAACTCAAACACAGTTTAAGGACTAGGAATAAAATGGCCCAATGTGATGCTACGTGCCAGCCTATCGACCTAACTTTGAGATGCAGGGATATACCCTTCAAGGGTTCCCAGAGTTCTCCTGATCCCGTAATTCAGCCCTGAGATAGGCTGCCAACCTATTTGAGAGGGTGAAGTCGCTTCTGAAGCCAGTAGTGAAGGAGCTGGTAGCAGGAGGGTGTCTCTAGACACTGTGCTCGACTACATAGCTTCTGAAAACCTATTTCAGAGGGTGAAACCACTTCTGAAGCAAGTATTGATGCACTTGCTAGACCACTTTCATGTAAGTGCACTTAAGTATAATCCTGTATTCTACTTACTTTCAAAGTCAATAAGTAATTCCCTGTACAAAAATACGTGCACTATATGTATAAATTTGTCCCAGAACAGTAACACCATATAGTGACCGACTCTTCCTCTATAATATAGAAAAACTCTCGAAACTCGTCAAATGTATATTAAGGGTACTGAGTAACAGACCTCCCATTTCCCTCTTCCCCATTATTACACTTTCTCTTCAATTTGTTTAACAATTAACGACTATCTGCACACTTATTTTGTTCGTTATTACGCCAAGATGGCGGCTGTCGAAAGCTTTGCCAAAGTCAGTGTATACTACATCTGCATTTTGTTTTTCTTCCAGTGCATCCAAGACCATGTCATAGTGGTCCAGTAGTTGTGAGAGGCAGGAGTGACCATCCAAGACAATGTCATAGTGGTCCAGTAGTTGTGAGAGGCAGGAGAGACCATCCAAGACCATGTCATAGTGGTCCAGTAGTTGTGAGAGGCAGGAGTGACCATCCAAGACCATGTCATAGTAGTCCAGTAGTTGTGAGAGGCAGGAGTGACCATCCAAGACCATGTCATAGTGGTCCAGTAGTTGTGAGAGGCAGGAGTGACCATCCAAGACCATGTCATAGTGGTCCAGTAGTTGTGAGAGGCAGGAGTGACCATCTAAGACCACGTCATAGTGGTCCAGTAGTTGTGAGAGGCAGGAGCGACCATCCAAGACCATGTCATAGTGGTCCAGTAGTTGTGAGAGGCAGGAGAGACCATCCAAGACCATGTCATAGTGGTCCAGTAGTTGTGAGAGGCAGGAGAGACCATCAAAGACCACGTCATAGTGGTCCAGTAGTTGTGAGAGGCAGGAGCGACCATCCAAGACCATGTCATAGTGGTCCAGTAGTTGTGAGAGGCAAGAGAGACCATCAAAGACCACGTCATAGTAGTCCAGTAGGTGTGAGAGGCAGGAGTGACCATCCAAGACCATGTCATAGTGGTCCAGTAGTTGTGAGAGGCAGGAGAGACCATTCAAGACCATGTCATAGTGGTCCAGTAGTTGTGAGAGGCAGGAGTGACCATCAAAGACCATGTCATAGTGGTCCAGTATTTGTGAGAGGCAGGAGAGACCATCTAAGACCACGTCATAGTGGTCCAGTAGTTGTGAGAGGCAAGAGAGAACATCAAAGACCACGTCATAGTGGTCCAGTAGTTGTGAGAGGCAGGAGTGACCATCCAAGACCATGTCATAGTGGTCCAGTAGTTGTGAGAGGCAGGAGAGACCATTCAAGACCATGTCATAGTGGTCCAGTAGTTGTGAGAGGCAGGAGTGACCATCAAAGACCATGTCATAGTGGTCCAGTATTTGTGAGAGGCAGGAGAGACCATCTAAGACCACGTCATAGTGGTCCAGTAGTTGTGAGAGGCAGGAGAGACCATCTAAGACCACGTCATAGTGGTCCAGTATTTGTGAGAGGCAGGAGAGACCATCTAAGACCACGTCATAGTGGACAAGTAGTTGTGAGAGGCAGGAGACACCATCTAAGACCACGTCATAGTGGTCCTGTATTTGTGAGAGGCAGGAGAGACCATCTAAGACCACGTCATAGTGGTCCAGTATTTGTGAGAGGCAGGAGAGACCATCCAAGACCACGTCATAGTGATCCAGTATTTGTGAGAGGCAGGAGAGACCATCCAAGACCACGTCATAGTGGTCCAGTAGTTGTGAGAGGCAGGAGAGACCATCCAAGACCACGTCATAGTGGTCCAGTAGTTGTGAGAGGCAGGAGAGACCATCCAAGACCACGTCATAGTGGTCCAGTAGTTGTGAGAGGCAGGAGAGACCATCTAAGACCACGTCATAGTGGTCCAGTATTTGTGAGAGGCAAGAGAGACCATCTAAGACCATGTCATAGTGGTCCAGTAGTTGTGAGAGGCAGGAGAGACCATCTAAGACCATGTCATAGTGGTCCAGTAGTTGTGAGAGGCAGGAGAGACCATCTAAGACCATGTCATAGTGGTCCAGTAGTTGTGAGAGGCAGGAGAGACCATCTAAGACCATGTCATAGTGGTCCAGTAGTTGTGAGAGGCAGGAGAGACCATCTAAGACCATGTCATAGTGGTCCAGTTGTTGTGAGAGGCAGGAGAGACCATCTAAGACCATGTCATAGTGGTCCAGTAGTTGTGAGAGGCAGGAGAGACCTGCGCTAATTTTGCGAGTATATGCGCCTGGTGATCTTATTTTATTTTTTCAAATATTTTAATAATGTCTAACGTTAGTGCAATCGGTCTATAATTTTTTGCTAGTGCTTTACTGCACCTTTGTGGAGTGGGGCTATATCCGTTGTTTTTAGTGACTGTGGGATGACCCCCGGGTCTAGGCTGTGGGATGACCCCCCGGGTCTAGGCTGTGGGATGACCCCCGGGTCTAGGCTGTGGGATGACCCCCGGGTTTAGACTGTGGGATGACCCCCGGGTTTAGACTGTGGGATGACCCCCGGGTCTAGGCTGTGGGATGACCCCCGGGTTTAGACTGTGGGATGACCCCCGGGTTTAGACTGTGGGATGACCCCCGGGTCTAGGCTGTGGGATGACCCCCGGGTTTAGACTGTGGGATGACCCCCGGGTTTAGACTGTGGAATGACCCCCGGGTTTAGACTGTGGGATGACCCCCGGGTCTAGGCTGTGGGATGACACCCGGGTCTAGGCTGTGGGATGACCCCGGGTTTAGACTGTGGATGACCCCGGGTCTAGGCTGTGGATGACCCCGGGTCTAGGCTGTGGGATGACCCCCGGGTCTAGGCTGTGGGATGACCCCCGGGTCTAGGCTGTGGGATGACCCCCGGGTCTAGGCTGTGGGATGACCCCCGGGTCTAGGCTGTGGGATGACCCCCGGGTCTAGGCTGTGGGATGACCCCCGGGTCTAGGCTGTGGAATGACCCCGTCAGGGTGATGACCCGGTCAGGCTGTGGGATGACCCCGGGTCTAGGCTGTGGGATGACCCCGGGTCTAGGCTGTGGATGACCCCGGGTCTAGGCTGTGGGATGACCCCGGGTCTAGGCTGTGGGATGACCCCGGGTCTAGGCTGTGGGATGACCCCGGGTCTAGGCTGTGGGATGACCCCGGGTCTAGGTGGATGACCCGGTCAGGTGTGGATGACCCCGGGTCTAGGCTGTGGGATGACCCCCGGGTCTAGGCTGTGGGATGACCCCCGGGTCTAGGCTGTGGGATGACCCCCGGGTCTAGGCGCCCTCACCACAGCATACATAAGAAACGTGAAAGGTGTTTCTTGCAGTTCCTGTTAAATTAAATATTAATCACGAAATTTTCATTTTAGTTAATAATAAAAACATTAACAATAATTATATGAATGAAATATATATACAAAAATATTCACAGCGCCGTTTCTCCGAGGTGCTAATACAAGGAGTTCCAGGAGTCAGGTCCTGGGGCGGAGTTCCAGGAGTCAGGTCCTGGGGCGGAGTTCCAGGAGTCAGGTCCTGGGGCGGAGTTCCAGGAGTCAGGTCCTGGGGCGGAGTTCCAGGAGTCAGGTCCTGGGGAGGAGTTCCAGGAGTCAGGTCCTGGGGCGGAGTTCCAGGAGTCAGGTCCTGGGGCGGAGTTCCAGGAGTCAGGTCCTGGGGCGGAGTTCTAGGAGTCAGGTCCTGGGCGGAGTTCCAGGAGTCAGGTCCTGGGGCGGAGTTCCAGGAGTCATGTCCTGGGGCAGAGTGCATGGGTGTGCTGTCAAGAGTCAGGTCCTGGGGCGGAGTGCATGGGCGTGCTGTCAAGAGTCAGGTCCTGGGGCGGAGTGCATGGGCGTGCTGTCAAGAGTCAGGTCCTGGGGCGGAGTGCATGGGCGTGCTGTCAAGAGTCAGGTCCTGGGGCGGAGTGCATGGGCGTGCTGTCAAGAGTCAGGTCCTGGGGCGGAGTGCATGGGCGTGCTGTCAAGAGTCAGGTCCTGGGGCGGAGTGCATGGGCGTGCTGTCAAGAGTCAGGTCCTGGGGCGGAGTGCATGGGCGTGCTGTCAAGAGTCAGGTCCTGGGGGGAGTGCATGGGCGTGCTGTCAAGAGTCAGGTCCTGGGGCGGAGTGCATGGGCGTGCTGTCAAGAGTCAGGTTCTGGGGTGGAGTGCATGGGCGTGCTGTCAAGAGTCAGGTCCTGGGGAGGAGTGCATGGGCGTGCTGTCAAGAGTCAGGTCCTGGGGCGGAGTGCATAGGCGTGCTGTCAAGAGTCAGGTCCTGGGGCGGAGTGCATGGGCGTGCTGTCAAGAGTCAGGTCCTGGGGCGGAGTGCATGGGCGTGCTGTCAAGAGTCAGGTCCTGGGGCGGAGTGCATGGGCGTGCTGTCAAGAGTCAGGTCCTGGGGCGGAGTGCATGGGCGTGCTGTCAAGAGTCAGGTCCTGGGGCGAGTGGCATGGGCGTGCTGTCAAGAGTCAGGTCCTGGGGGGAGTGCATGGGCGTGCTGTCAAGAGTCAGGTCCTGGGGCGGAGTGCATGGGCGTGCTGTCAAGAGTCAGGTCCTGGGGAGGAGTGCATGGCGTGCTGTCAAGAGTCAGGTCCTGGGGCAGAGGCATGGGCGTGCTGTCAAGAGTCAGGTCCTGGGGAGGAGTGCATGGGCGTGCTGTCAAGAGTCAGGTCCTGGGGAGGAGTGCATGGGCGTGCTGTCAAGAGTCAGGTCCTGGGGCGGAGTGCATGGGCGTGCTGTCAAGAGTCAGGTCCTGGGGCAGAGTGCATAGGCGTGCTGTCAAGAGTCAGGTCCTGGGGCAGAGGGCATAGGCGTGCTGTCAAGAGTCAGGTCCTGGGGAGGAGTGCATGGGCGTGCTGTCAAGAGTCAGGTCCTGGGGAGGAGTGCATGGGCGTGCTGTCAAGAGTCAGGTCCTGGGGAGGAGTGCATGGGCGTGCTGTCAGAGTCAGGTCCTGGGGAGAGTGCAGGCGTGCTGTCAGAGTCAGGTCTGGGGCAGAGGGCATGGCGTGCTGTCAAGAGTCAGGTCCTGGGGAGGAGTGCATGGGCGTGCTGTCAAGAGTCAGGTCCTGGGGAGGAGTGCATGGGCGTGCTGTCAAGAGTCAGGTCCTGGGGAGGAGTGCATGGGCGTGCTGTCAAGAGTCAAGTGTAAGGCTTATGTTAGGAATTTATTCGGAATGTCAATCTTATCTCTCATTAATAACTCAGTAAACATCGAGTCAGTTGATTAAGACACGTGTCCAACAGTTGGGTATCTTGTTGAAACGTTTCGCCCACATAGTAGGCTTCTTCAGTCAAATAGAGAGATACCAGGTCTACCTACCTAGGTGGTTAGTCCCTCAGCTTGGAACGATATTGTACCAAACTATGGAGCTGAACTCTTGTGCAGACTGACTGCCTGGAGAAGAGGCAACATCGATGGACTCATTACATCTTCATTTGACCGCTACACCTGCTGCTAAGGTCCTAGGCCTTTCGTGTATCCATAAGCTCTTAGGCTACCCTCCTCAGGATGAATACTGGCTACACAACTAGCTGAAAAAATACAAGTAATCCCTGGCCTACAACGCCATCTTTCTGGTGACTTGCATCAGTGTGGAATATTTTGTGACCTTGTATGTGGCAACAGTCTCTGGGAAATTCCAAAGGCACTAACGATACGTATGACACAACTGTCACCACATCTGATGAAGAATGAGACACCTGTGTAACATTTTGGCATCTTTATTGAGCCAGTGGCTTCTTCAATCTAATACAAAGAACGGTGAAAATAGAAGAGTTTGAGGTAATCAGTCCCTCAGGCAGGCTGAGGGACTGATTAGTAGTAGGACTGCTGGCCCATACTAGGCAGGTCCTTCTCAAACCCAAACCCACTAACAAAAATATTACCCAATCCATTTTTAAGGATAAAGACACATAGAGTATAGTAAATTTTATGGTATTTGTACCATTTATCCATAGTGTTCCTATTTGTACCATTTACACATAGTCTAGGTATTTGTACCATTTATCCATAGTGTTCCTATTTGTACCATTTACACATAGTCTAGGTATTTGTACCATTTATCCATATTCATCTTACACTGGTCACAGGTATAGCTGTGACTCAACCCTTGCAAACACAACTAGGTGAGTACAAGATGGTAAAGCCGTCTAGACATTTATTAAAAAAAACAGAAGAAACCGTGGCACTGTTATAAGTTAGTATTGTAAATAACGAAGACCGGGAGTGCTGGCTACCTGCATCACGTTAGTGACGGTGACCCATCATGCAAATGTATCACGTTAGTGACGGTGACCCATCATGCAAATGTATCACGTTAGTGACGGTGACCCATCATGCAAATGAATCACGTTAGTCACGGTGACCCATCATGCAAATGTATCATGTTAGTGACGGTGACCCATCATGCAAATGTATCACGTTAGTGACGGTGACCCATCATGCAAATGTATCACGTTAGTGACGGTGACCCATCATGCAAATGTATCATGTTAGTCACGGTGGCCCATCATGCAAATGTATCATGTTAGTGACGGTGACCCATCATGCAAATGTATCACGTTAGTGACGGTGACCCATCATGCAAATGTATCACGTTAGTGACGGTGACCCATCATGCAAATGTATCACGTTAGTGACGGTGACCCATCATGCAAATATATCACGTTAGTCACGGTGACCCATCATGCAAATGTATCACGTTAGTGACGGTGACCCATCATGCAAATGTATCACGTTAGTGACGGTGACCCATCATGCAAATGTATCACGTTAGTGACGGTGACCCATCATGCAAATGTATCACGTTAGTGACGGTGACCCATCATGCAAATGTATCACGTTAGTGACGGTGACCCATCATGCAAATGTATCACGTTAGTGACGGTGACCCATCATGCAAATGTATCACGTTAGTCACGGTGACCCATCATGCAAATGTATCATGTTAGTCACGGTGACCCATCATGCAAATGTATCACGTTAGTGACGGTGACCCATCATGCAAATGTATCACGTTAGTCACGGTGACCCATCATGCAAATGTATCACGTTAGTCACGGTGACCCATCATGCAAATGTATCATGTTAGTCACGGTGACCCATCATGCAAATGTATCATGTTAGTCACGGTGACCTATCATGCAAATGTATCATGTTAGTGACGGTGACCCATCATGCAAATGTATCACGTTAGTGACGGTAACCCATCATGCAAATGTATCACGTTAGTCACGGTGACCCATCATGCAAATGTATCACGTTAGTCACGTGACCCATCATGCAAATGTATCACGTTAGTCACGTGACCCATCATGCAAATGTATCACGTTAGTGACGGTGACCCATCATGCAAATGTATCACGTTAGTGACGGTGACCCATCATACAAATGTATCACGTTAGTCACGTGACCCATCATGCAAATGTATCACGTTAGTCACGTGACCCATCATGCAAATGTATCACGTTAGTGACGGTGACCCATCATGCAAATGTATCACGTTAGTCACGGTGACCCATCATGCAAATGTATTACGTTAGTCACGTGACCCATCATGCAAATGTATCACGTTAGTGACGGTGACCCATCATGCAAATGTATCACGTTAGTCACGTGACCCATCATGCAAATGTATCACGTTAGTGACGGTGACCCATCATGCAAATGTATCACGTTAGTGACGGTGACCCATCATGCAAATGTATCACGTTAGTGACGGTGACCCATCATGCAAATGTATCACGTTAGTGACGGTGACCCATCATGCAAATGTATCATGTTAGTGACGGTGACCCATCATGCAAATGTATCATGTTAGTGACGGTGACCCATCATGCAAATGTATCATGTTAGTGACGGTGACCCATCATGCAAATGTATCATGTTAGTGACGGTGACCCATCATGCAAATGTATCATGTTAGTGACGGTGACCCATCATGCAAATGTATCATGTTAGTCACGGTGACCCATCATGCAAATGTATCATGTTAGTCACGGTGACCCATCATGCAAATGTATCATGTTAGTGACGGTGACCCATCATGCAAATGTATCACGTTAGTGACGGTGACCCATCATGCAAATGTATCACGTTAGTCACTTGACCCATCATGCAAATGTATCACGTTAGTCACGTGACCCATCATGCAAATGTATCACGTTAGTCACTTTGACCCATCATGCAAATGTATCACGTTAGTCACGGTGACCCATCATGCAAATGTATCAGTTAGTACGGTGACCCATCATGCAAATGTATCACGTTAGTACGTGACCCATCATGCAAATGTATCATGTTAGTCACGTGACCCATCATGCAAATGTATCACGTTAGTCACGTGACCCATCATGCAAATGTATCACGTTAGTCACGTGACCCATCATGCAAATGTATCACGTTAGTCACGTGACCCATCATGCAAATGTATCATGTTAGTCACGTGACCCATCATGCAAATGTATCCGTTAGTGAGATTGACATCATGCAAATGTTCTTTGTTGAGACGTGACCCACACAAATGGGTTCGTTCAGTCACTACACCATCATGCAAATGCACACACAGCAGTAGCAGTGCACCACATGCAAAGACAGCGAGCACGGCACAGCAAATGCAGTAGCACGGACACCACAGCAAAGCAGTAGCACGGAGCGCGCACACAGCAAATGACAGTTAGCAGCGGCAGCCACAGCAAGTACATGAGCACGGACCACAGCAAAGAGCGTGCAGTTGAGCAAAGACAGCAGGAACACGGGCTGGATGAACGTCGCCACAGCAGCGTCTCAGCAGCATACAGCAGGGAGCAGCAGCAGCAGCAAGCAGCAGCAGCAGCAACAGCACAGCAGCAGCAGCAACAGCAACAGCAGCAGCAGCAGCAGCAGCAGCAAGCAGCAGCAGGCGCAGCAGCAGCAGCAACAGCAGCAACAGCAGCAGCAGCAGCAGCAGCAGCAGCAGCAACAGCAGCAGCGCAGCAGCAGCAACAGCAGCAGCGCAGCAGCAGCAGCAAGCAGCAACGCAACAGCAGCAGCGCAGCAGCAGCAGCAGCAGCAGCAGCAGCAGCAGCAACAGGAGAGGAAGATGATGTAATCAGTCTAGCAGCCTGGAGGGAAGACAGCGGCAGCCACCAGCCTGGCAGAAGAGTTCAGCCAGCAGCTGAGAGCAAACTCTCTCCAGGCTGAGGAATGCCACCACAATCTTCTCCAGGCTGAGGGAATGACCACCTCAAACTCTTCTCAGGCTGAGGGAATGACACTCAAAACTCTTCTCAGGCTGAGGGAATGCCACCTCAAAACTCTTCCTCAGGCTGAGGGAATGACCACCTCAAAACTCTTCTCCAGGCTGAGGGAATGACCACCTCAAAACTCTTCTCCAGGCTGAGGGAATGACCACCTCAAAACTCTTCTCCAGGCTGAGGGAATGACCACCTCAAAACTCTTCTCCAGGCTGAGGGACTGACCACCTCAAAACTCTTCTCCAGGCTGAGGGAATGACCACCTCAAAACTCTTCTCCAGGCTGAGGGAATGACCACCTCAAAACTCTTTTCCAGGCTGAGGGACTGACCACCTCAAAACTCTTCTCCAGGCTGAGGGAATGACCACCTCAAAACTCTTCTCCAGGCTGAGGGAATGACCACCTCAAAACTCTTCTCCAGGCTGAGGGAATGACCACCTCAAAACTCTTCTCCAGGCTGAGGGAATGACCACCTCAAAACTCTTCTCCAGGCTGAGGGAATGACCACCTCAAAACTCTTTCCCAGGCTGAGGGAATGACCACCTCAAAACTCTTCTCCAGGCTGAGGGAATGACCACCTCAAAACTCTTCTCCAGGCTGAGGGAATGACCACCTCAAAACTCTTCTCCAGGCTGAGGGAATGACCACCTCAAAACTCTTCTCCAGGCTGAGGGAATGACCACCTCAAAACTCTTCTCCAGGCTGAGGGAATGACCACCTCAAAACTACTGCTAACTCTTGTGTACTCGACTGAAGAAGCTTACTGTGTAGGCGACACGTTTAGTAATAAAGATACGTGTGGCACACGTGTCTTAACCTTCACCTTGTCACAACAATATTCACCAATGGTGACCAGCTGTTCCAGATGACACCATTGTGTTGGTCAATGTTTCACGTAACAGTGCGGTTTGAGACCACGGAACGGGTGGGAGATTGAACCCATGGCGAGTCCCGGAACTCACAGTTGGATGAATCTTATTAGAGCCAGTTGGCCCAGTGGTTAACGCACTGGCCTGTGAGTTCTAGTACTTGCTAAAGGTTCGAACCCCACCCGTTCCCTGGTTTACATTGAATGCTGAGGCAAACATTACATAAATGGTGGTATAGGGGTGAGCACAGCTGCCTTCTAAGCAGCTGACCTGGGTTCGATTCCCGGCCATCGAAGGTTAATATTCGAGGCTTGGTCATGGGCCGGGATGCGGGGGTGTTGATCCCCCAAGCACCCTCCAGGTATACTCCACCCTCCAGGTATACTCCACCCTCCAGGTATACTCCACCTTCCAGGTATACTCCACCCTCCAGGTATACTCCACCATCCATGTATACTCCACCCTCCAGGTATACTCCACCTTCCAGGTATATTCCACCCTCCAGGTATACTCCACCCTCCAGGTATACTCCACCTTCCAGGTATACTCCACCTTCCAGGTATATTCCACCCTCCAGGTATACTCCACCTTCCAGGTATACTCCACCCTCCAGGGATACTCCACCTTCCAGGTATACTCCACCTTCCAGGTATACTCCACCTTCCAAGGATACTCCACCCTCCAGGTATACTCCAACCTCCAGGGATACTCCACCCTCCAGGTATACTCCACCTTCCAGGTATACTCCACCTTCCAGGTATACTCCATCCTCCAGGTATACTCCACCCTCCAGGTATACTCCACCTTCCAGGGATACTCCACCCTCCAGGTATACTCCAACCTTCAGGGATACTCCACCCTCCAGGTATACTCCACCTTCCAGGTATACTCCACCTTCCAGGTATACTCCACCCTCCAGGTATACTCCACCCTCCAGGTATACTCCACCCTCCAGGTATACTCCACCCTCCAGGTATACTCCACCCTCCAGGTATACTCCACCCTCCAGGGATACTCCACCCTCCAGGTATACTCCACCCTCCAGGTATACTCCACCTTCCAGGGATACTCCACCCTCCAGGTATACTCCACCCTCCAAGACTGAGGGACTACCCCATTTCTGTATTGGTTGATAAAGTCACTGGAGGGCGAAACGTCTACAATAAAGATACCCAGATGTCGCACAAGTGTCTAATTCTTCACCAGTAAACCTGGTTCTGATACCAAGTAGCAAGGCTACACCGGTATTCAATTTTAGTCCACATTTGGGCATCAGTCGCATGTCTGATGCCTTGCAACAACTCTTCTCGGTACTGAGTGTATAATAATTCCTTTGAAACCCTTGACTCGCTGTAATTCTCAGAAGTGGGGTTTAAAAAAGGTCACGTGAACACTAGGACATTTAAAACGTTTTAGTGTTGGGACCTCAATCTCTTCTAACATCTTAGTAGTTTACGCCACAGGTGCTCTAAAACCTAATAAGAGTCAGGTGTTTTGCAGTTTGTTTATCCTCCCCAGAGTTCGTGTAGGTTCTAAGGGTGTGTGTGGAGACGTGAGTCAGTGGGTCACCCTCCATGCTTCTTCTTGCTGCAAACGCAACCATTTTGTTATATCTAGTCCTTGTGTTAATAACATAATTACACACACAAACCCCGACAAATGCAAAGTCAGGAAGATCAGGGAAGGGCAAAGAAGACCGCAGACAGAGTATAGGCTAGGTGGCCAAAGACTGCAAACCTCGCTCAAGGAGAAAGATCTTGGGGTGAGTATAATACCGAGCACATCTCCTGAGGCACACATCAACCAGATAACTGCTGCAAACCTGAGAATAGCGTTCTGATACCTCAGTTAGGAATCGTTCAAGACACTGTACACCGTGTACGTCAGGCCCATACTAGAGTATGCAGGACCAGTTTGGAACCCACACCTGGTCAAACACGTCAAGAAATTAGAGAAAAAGCAAAGGTTTGCAACAAGGTTAGTTCCAGAGCTAAGGGGAATGTCCTATGAAGAAAGATTAAGGGAAATCGGCCTGACGACACTGGGGGACAGGAGGGTTAGGGGAGATATGATAACGACATACAAAATATTGCGAGGAATAGATAAGGTGGACAGAGAGGGGACACAGAAACAAGGGGTCACAAATGGAAGTTGAAGACTCCGATGAGTCAAAGGTAAGTTAGGAAGTATTTCTTTAGTCATAGAGTTGTCAGGAAGTGGAATAATCTGGCAAGTGATGTAGTGGAGGCAGGAACCATACATAGCTTTAAGCTCATGGAGCAGGGAGAGAGGACCTAGTAGCCATCAGTGAAGCGGCGGGGCCAGGATCTGAGTCTCGACCCCTGCAACCACAAATAGGTGAATACACACACACACACACACACACACGCCCCGATGGCATGGTGGCTAGCGCTCTTGCTTCACGCACGGAGGGCCCGGTTCAATTCCCGGCGGGGCCAGAAACATTTCGAAGTGTTTCGTTACACACACACACACACACACACACACACACACACACACACACACACACACACACATACAACAGGCCTAGTGTCTAATCGACATGTGCCTAGGACAAAATGGTAACTAACACACACACACACACACCCAGGAGCCATGAATCGACCTCTGCAACCACAATTAGGCGAGTACATACACACACACACACGATAAGACTCTTGGAGCAGGGAGTTGACCTAGTAGCGACCAGCTAGGAGCTGTGAATCGACCCCTGCAACCACAAATAGGTGAATACACAAGAACTCCACACTCCCAGGAAGCACAATAATTCCTAGAGCTATCAAGAAACACAATACTTAACCACCATAACTAACAACACAGAAAAAAAATTCCTTAAATACGTATGATCTGGCCAATGGCCGGGCTCTGGGAGTAGAAAAACTCTTGAAACTCATCAAAGGTATAAAGGTGATTATAGGATTTTTCCAGCTCTGCAGCTGAGCCTTACTGAACTCCTGATCAACCAGAGTGTTGGTGCCAGCGGCCATCACAAACAGGCTGATGTGGCACTGCAGCCGGATGTAACTCAGTTTCCAAATACCGACTTCATTTTTATTGCATCAGTATTATTAATAGTGGAAGATAGAAGACTGAAATACCTTTGATCACGACTCAGAGTCCTATATATGTACTCACTGGAGCGGAGGACTTAGTATACGTGGTAATATATATACCTGGAGTATACTGGAGGGTCTGGTCCCAAAACTACACTCATAACAACATACTGGAGTGAGATATATGAGTGGAAGTGTGAAATATACAAAGTGAAAAGTAGATTAATACGAGTGACCGACTCTTACCAGAATATTTCACATTTCCTCTCATATCTCTCACTCCAGTATGTTGTCATAAGTGTAGCTTTGAGACCAGACCCTCAAGTATACTCCACGTATATATTATGTATCTCCGCTGCTTTTCACTGGGTATATTTTACATTTTCCTCCCATAAATTGCTTGTAACAGACAAGTGAACTGTAGATATAAATCCAAATATACACCTGTTAACCCTTTTAAGGCCTATTTCCTAGGCCTATCGTATATCCAGATGGTCTTGCACTACCATCCACAGGATAGATATGAGGGGCACAATAAACTAGCCACTTCGGTGGCTAAATTTAATCCCATATCTCTGATTCCATTATGTTCTTATTGACAAGACCTTCAAGTATTTCTCCAGGTATATATTATGTATCCCCTCCGTTCTAGCGAGTATATATTATGTATCCCCTCCGTTCTAGCGAGTATATATTATGTATCCCCTCCGTTCTAGCAGGTATATATTTAGGACACTGAGTGGTGATCAATATTTGAATCCACTTAATGAAAGCAAAAGGTAGAGAATACAGGGAATTTTTGTTCATAAGACCTGAAGGTCACCCAGATTCTATGAGTGACATAGACACTCTCATATATCTTTAAAGAGTTTCTCTACACTCTGAGCCCGGCCATGGGCCAGGCTCGTCTGGTGCTTGCCTGGTCAACCAGGCACTCATGGAATTTTAAGAAAAAGAAAATATGACCGTGCATGCAGCACCTGGACCGTCACCGTGCATACAGCACCTGGACCGTCACCGTGCATACAGCACCTGGACCGTGACCGTGCATGCAGCACCTGGACCGTCACCGTGCATACAGCACCTGGACCGTGACCGTGCATGCAGCACCTGGACCGTCACCGTGCATACAGCACCTGGACCGTCACCGTGCATGCAGCACCTGGACCGTGACCGTGCATGCAGCACCTGGACCGTCACCGTGCATGCAGCACCTGGACCGTGACCGTGCATGCAGCACCTGGACCGTGACCGTGCATGCAGCACCTGGACCGTCACCGTGCATGCAGCACCTGGACCGTGACCGTGCATGCAGCACCTGGACCGTGACCGTTCATGCAGCACCTGGACCGTCACCGTGCATGCCGCACCTGGACCGTGACCGTGCATGCAGCACCTGGACCGTGACCGTGCATGCAGCACCTGACCGTCACCGGGATGCAGCACCTGGACCGTCACCGTGCATGCAGCACCTGCACCGTCACCGTGCATGCAGCCACCTGCACCGTGACCGTGCATTCAGCACCTGGACCGTCACCGTGCATGCAGCACCTGGACCGTCACCGTGCATGCAGCACCTGCACCGTGACCGTGCATGCAGCAACTGCACCGTGACCGTGCATGCAGCACCTGGACCGTCACCGTACATGCAGCACCTGCACCGTGACCGTGCATGCAGCACATGCACCGTGACCGTGCATGCAGCACCTGGACCGTCACCGTGCATGCACCACCTGGACCGTGACCGTGCATATAGCACCTGGACCGTCACCGTGCATGCAGCACCTGGACCGTGACCGTGCATGCAGCACCTGGACCGTGACCGTGCATGCAGCACCTGACCGTGACCGTGCATGCAGCACCTGGACCGACCGGGATGCAGCACCTGACCGTGACCGTGCATGCAGCACCTGGACCGTGACCGTGCATGCAGCACCTGGACCGTGACCGTGCATGCAGCACCTGGACCGTGACCGTGCATACAGCACCTGGACCGTCACCGTGCATGCAGCACCTGGACCGTCACCGTGCATTCAGCACCTGGACCGTCACCGAGCATGCAGCACCTGGACCGTCACCATGCATGCAGCACCTGGACCGTGACCGTGCATACAGCACCTGGACCGTGACCGTGCATGCAGCACCTGGACCGTCACCGTGCATACAGCACCTAGACCGTCACCGTGCATTCAGCACCTGGACCGTCACCGTGCATTCAGCACCTGGACCGTCACCGAGCATGCAGCACCTGGACCGTCACCGTGCATGCAGCACCTGGACCGTGACCGTGCATGCAGCACCTGGACCGTGACCGTGCATGCAGCACCTGGACCGTGACCGTGCATACAGCACCTGGACCGTCACCGTGCATGCAGCACCTGGACCGTCACCGTGCATGCAGCACCTGGACCGTCACCGTGCATTCAGCACCTGGACCGTCACCGAGCATGCAGCACCTGGACCGTCACCGTGCATGCAGCACCTGGACCGTGACCGTGCATACAGCACCTGACCGTCACCGTGCATGCAGCACCTGGACCGTGACCGTGCATGCAGCACCTGACGTCACCGTGCATGCAGCACCTGACCTGACCGTGCATGCAGCACCTGGACCGTCACCGTGCATACAGCACCTGGACCGTCACCGGCATGCAGCACCTGGACCGTCACCGTGCATTCAGCACCTGGACCGTGACCGTGCATGCAGCACCTGGACCGTGACCGTGCATGCAGCACCTGACCGTCACCGTGCATTCAGCACCTGGACCGTGACCGTGCATGCAGCACCTGGACCGTGACCGTGCATGCAGCACCTGGACCGTCACCGGCATACAGCACCTGGACCGTGACCGTGCATGCAGCACCTGGGCCGTCACCGTGCATGTCAGCACCTGACCGTCACGGCATGCAGCACCTGGACCGTCACCGTGCATGCAGCACCTGGACCGTGACCGTGCATGCAGCACCTGGACCGTACCGTCACAGCACCTGGACGTACCGCATGCAGCACCTGGACCGTGACCGTGCATGCAGCACCTGGACCGTCACCGTGCATTCAGCACCTGGACCGTGACCGTGCATGCAGCACCTGGACCGTGACCGTGCATGCAGCACCTGGACCGTCACCGTGCATGCAGCACCTGGACCGTGACCGTGCATGCAGCACCTGGACGGTCACCGTGCATCAGCACCTGGACCGTCACCGTGCATGCAGCACCTGGACCGTCACCGTGCATGCAGCACCTGGACCGTACCGTGCATGCAGCACCTGGACCGTCACCGTGCATGCAGCACCTGACCGTCACCGTGCATGCAGCACCTGGACCGTCACCGTGCATGCAGCACCTGACCGACCGTGCATGCAGCACGCCGTACTGCATGCAGCACCTGGACCGCACCTGACCGTGCATGCAGCACCTGGACCGTCACCGTGCATGCAGCACCTGGACCGTCACCGTGCATGCAGCCACTGGACCGTGCAACCGTGCATGCAGCACCTGGACCGTCACCGTCATGCAGCACCTGACCGTGACCGTGCATGCAGCACCTGCACCGTGACCGTGCATGCAGCACCTGGACCGTCACCGTGCATCAGCACCTGGACCGTCACCGTGCATGCAGCACCTGGACCGTGACCTGCATAGCACTGGACCGTCACCGTGCATGCAGCACCTGGACCGTCACCGTGCATGCAGCACCTGGACCGTCACCGTGCATGCAGCACCTGACCGTGACCGTGCATGCAGCACCTGGACCGTACCGTGCATGCAGCACCTGGACCGTGACCGTGCATGCAGCACCTGGACCGTGACCGTGCATGCAGCACCTGGACCGTACCGTGCATGCAGCACCTGGACCGTGACCGTGCATGCAGCACCTGGACCGTGACCGTGCATGCAGCACCTGGACCGTCACCGTGCATGCAGCACCTGGACCGTCACCGTGCATTCAGCACCTGGACCGTCACCGTGCATGCAGCACCTGGACCGTACCGTGCATGCAGCACCTGGACCGTACCGTGCATACAGCACCTGACCGTGACCGTGCATGCAGCACCTGGACCGTCACCGTGCATGCAGCACCTGGACCGTCACCGTGCATGCAGCACCTGGACGTCACCGTGCATCAGCACCTGGACCGTCACCGTGCATGCGCACCTGGACCGTCACCGTGCATGCAGCACCTGGACCGTCACCGTGCATCAGCACCTGACCGTCACCGTGCATGCACACCTGACCGTCACGTGCATGCACACCTGACCGTCACCGTCATCAGCACCTGACCGTCACCATATCTGCATGCACACCTGGACCGTCACCGTGCATGCAGCACCTGGACCGTCACCGTGCATGCACCTGACCGTCACCGTGCATCAGCACCTGGACCGTCACCGTGCATGCACCCGACACGGACCAGTCACCGTGCATGCAGCACCTGGACCGTCACCGTGCATGCAGCACCTGGACCGTCACCGTGCATGCACACCTGGACCGTCACCGTGCATGCAGCACCTGGACCGTCACCGTGCATCACACCTGACCGTCACCGTGCATGCACACCTGGACCGTCACCGTGCATCGCACCTGGACCTCACCGTGCATAGCACCTGGACCGTCACCGTGCATGCAGCACCTGACCGTCACCGTGCATCAGCACCTGGACCGTACCGTGCATGCAGCACCTGGACCGTCACCGTGCATGCAGCACCTGGACCGTCACCGTGCATCAGCACCTGGACCCCCCCCCCCCCCCCCCCCCCCCCCCCCCCCCCCCCCCCCCCCCCCCTTTTTTTTTTTTTTTTTTTTTACGTCACCTGCATAGCACCTGACCGTCACCGTGCATGCAGCACCTGGACCGTGACCGTGCATGCAGCACCTGGACCGTCACCGTGCATGCAGCACCTGACCGTACCGCATGCAGCACCTGACCGTACCGTGCATGCAGCACCTGGACCGTACCGTGCATGCAGCACCTGGACCGTGACCGTGCATCAGCACCTGGACCGTCACCGTGCATCAGCACCTGGACCGTCACCGTGCATGCAGCACCTGACCGTACCGTGCAGCACACCTGGACCGTACCGTGCATGCAGCACCTGACCGTCACCGTCATGCAGCACCTGGACCGTACCGTGCATGCAGCAACTGGACCGTACCGTGCATGCAGCACCTGGACCGTCACCGTGCATGCAGCACCTGGACCGTCACCGGCATGCACACCTGGACCGTACCGGCATAGCACCTGGACCGTCACCGTGCATGCAGCACCTGACCGTCACCGTGCATGCAGCACCTGACCGTCACCGTGCATGCAGCACCTGACCGTACCGTGCATGCAGCACCTGACCGTGACCGGCATGCACACCTGGACCGTACCGCATGCAGCACCTGGACCGTGACCGTGCATGCAGCACCTGGACCGTGACCGTGCATGCAGCACCTGGACCGTGACCGTGCATGCAGCACCTGGACCGTGACCGTGCATCAGCACCTGACCGTCACCGTGCATGCAGCACCTGACCGTCACCGGCATCAGCACCTGGACCGTCACCGGCATCAGCACCTGACCGTCACCTGCATGCAGCACCTGACCGTGACCGTGCATCAGCACCTGACCGTGACCGTGCATGCAGCACCTGGACCGTCACCGCATACAGCACCTGACCGTCACCGTGCATCAGCACCTGACCGTCACCGGCATTCAGCACCTGACCGTCACCGGCATGCAGCACCTGACCGTGACCGTGCATGCAGCACCTGGACCGACCGTGCATGCAGCACCTGGACCGTACCGCATGCAGCACCTGGACCGTACCGTGCATACAGCACCTGGACCGTCACCGCATGCAGCACCTGACCGTCACCGTGCATGCAGCACCTGACCGTCACCGTGCATTCAGCACCTGACCGTACCGGCATGCAGCACCTGACCGTCACCGTGCATGCAGCACCGACCGTGACCGTGCATCAGCACCTGACCGTCACCGTGCATGCAGCACCTGAACCGTACCGTGCACAGCACCTGACCGTCACCGTGCATGCAGCACCTGACCGTACCGTGCATGCAGCACCTGGACCGTCACCTGCATACAGCACCTGACCGTCACGTGCATGCAGCACTGGACCGTCACCGTGCATTCAGCACCTGGACTGACCGTGCATGCAGCACCTGGACCGTGACCGTGCATGCAGCACCTGGACCGTCACCGGCATTCAGCACCTGGACGTGACCGTGCATGCAGCACCTGACCGTGACCGTGCATGCAGCACCTGGACCGTCACCGTGCATACAGCACCTGACCGTGACCGTGCATGCAGCACCTGGACCGTCACCGTGCATGCAGCACCTGGACCGTCACCGTGCATGCAGCACCTGGACCGTCACCGTGCATGCAGCACCTGGACCGTCACCGTGCATGCAGAAGCTGGACCGTGACCGTGCATGCAGCACCTGGACCGTCACCGTACATACAGCACCTGGACTGTGACCGTGCATTCAGCACCTGGACCGTCACCGTGCATGCAGCACCTGGACCGTCACCGTGCATGCAGCACCTGGACCGTGACCGTGCATGAAGCACCTGGACCGTCACCGTGCATGCAGCACCTGGACCGTCACCGTGCATGCAGCACCTGGACCGTCACCGTGCATGCAGCACCTGGACCGTCACCGTGCATGCAGCACCTGGACCGTCACCGTGCATACAGCACCTGGACCGTCACCGTGCATGCACCACCTGGACCGTCACCGTGCATGCACCACCTGGACCGTCACCGTGCATACAGCACCTGGACCGTCACCGTGCATGCAGCACCTGGACCGTCACCGTGCATGCAGCACCTGGACCGTCACCGTGTATGCAGCACCTGGACCGTCACCGTGCATGCAGCACCTGGACCGTCACCGTGCATGCAGCACCTGGACCGTCACCGTGCATACAGCACCTGGACCGTCACCGTGCATACAGCACCTGGACCGTCACCGTGCATGCAGCACCTGGACCGTGACCGTGCATGCAGCACCTGGACCGTCACCGTGCATGCAGCACCTGGACCGTCACCGTGCATGCAGCACCTGGACCGTCACCGTGCATGCAGCACCTGGACCGTCACCGTGCATGCAGCACCTGGACCGTGACCGTGCATGCACCACCTGGACCGTGACCGTGCATGCAGCACCTGGACCGTGACCGTGCATGCAGCACCTGGACCGTGACCGTGCATGCAGCACCTGGACCGTGACCGTGCATGCAGCACCTGGACCGTCACCGTGCATACAGCACATGGACCGTCACCGTGCATGCAGCACCTGGACCGTCACCGTGCATGCAGCACCTGGACCGTGACCGTGCATGCAGCACCTGGACCGTCACCGTGCATACAGCACCTGGACCGTCACCGTGCATGCAGCACCTGGACCGTCACCGTGCATGCAGCACCTGGACCGTCACCGTGCATTCAGCACCTGGACCGTGACCGTGCATACAGCACCTGGACCGTCACCGTGCATGCAGCACCTGGACCGTCACCGTGCATGCAGCACCTGGACCGTCACCGTGCATTCAGCACCTGGACCGTCACCGAGCATGCAGCACCTGGACCGTCACCGTGCATGCAGCACCTGGACCGTGACCGTGCATACAGCACCTGGACCGTCACCGTGCATGCAGCACCTGGACCGTGACCGTGCATGCAGCACCTGGACCGTGACCGTGCATGCAGCACCTGGACCGTGACCGTGCATGCAGCACCTGGACCGTCACCGTGCATGCAGCACCTGGACCGTCACCGTGCATGCAGCACCTGGACCGTCACCGTGCATTCAGCACCTGGACCGTCACCGTGCATGCAGCACCTGGACCGTGACCGTGCATGCAGCACCTGGACCGTCACCGTGCATTCAGCACCTGGACCGTGACCGTGCATGCAGCACCTGGACCGTGACCGTGCATGCAGCACCTGGACCGTCACCGTGCATACAGCACCTGGACCGTGACCGTGCATGCAGCACCTGGACCGTCACCGTGCATGCAGCACCTGGACCGTCACCGTGCATGCAGCACCTGGACCGTCACCGTGCATGCAGCACCTGGACCGTCACCGTGCATGCAGCACCTGGACCGTGACCGTGCATGCAGCACCTGGACCGTCACCGTGCATACAGCACCTGGACCGTCACCGTGCATACAGCACCTGGACTGTGACCGTGCATTCAGCACCTGGACCGTGACCGTGCATGCAGCACCTGGACCGTCACCGTGCATGCAGCACCTGGACCGTCACCGTTCATGCAGCACCTGGACCGTCACCGTGCATCAGCACCTGGACCGTCACCGTGCATCAGCACCTGGACCGTCACCGTGCATCAGCACCTGGACCGTCACCGTGCATGCAGCACCTGGACCGTCACCGTGCATCAGCACCTGGACCGTCACCGTGCATCAGCACCTGGACCGTACCGTGCATGCAGCACCTGGACCGTCACCGTGCATCAGCACCTGGACCGTCACCGTGCATCAGCACCTGGACCGTCACCGTGCATGCAGCACCTGGACCGTCACCGTGCATGCAGCACCTGGACCGTCACCGTGCATGCAGCACCTGGACCGTCACCGTGCATGCAGCACCTGGACCGTCACCGTGCATGCAGCACCTGGACCGTCACCGTGCATGCAGCACCTGGACCGTCACCGTGCATGCACCACCTGGACCGTCACCGTGCATGCAGCACCTGGACCGTGACCGTGCATGCAGCACCTGGACCGTGACCGTGCATGCAGCACCTGGACCGTCACTCGTGCATGCAGCAGCACTGGACCGTCACCGTGCATGCAGCACCTGAACCGTCACCGTGCATGCAGCACCTGGACCGTCACCGTGCATGCAGCCCCTGGACCGTCACCGTGCATACAGCACCTGGACCGTCACCGTGCATGCACCACCTGGACCGTCACCGTGCATGCACCACCTGGACCGTCACCGTGCATGCAGCACCTGGACCGTCACCGTGCATGCAGCACCTGGACCGTCACCGTGCATGCAGCACCTGGACCGTCACCGTGCATGCAGCACCTGGACCGTCACCGTGCATGCACCACCTGGACCGTCACCGTGCATGCAGCACCTGGACCGTCACCGTGCATGCAGCACCTGGACCGTGACCGTGCATGAAGCACCTGGACCGTCACCGTGCATGCAGCACCTGGACCGTCACCGTGCATGCAGCACCTGGACCGTCACCGTGCATGCAGCACCTGGACCGTCACCGTGCATGCAGCACCTGGACCGTCACCGTGCATACAGCACCTGGACCGTCACCGTGCATGCACCACCTGGACCGTCACCGTGCATGCACCACCTGGACCGTCACCGTGCATACAGCACCTGGACCGTCACCGTGCATGCAGCACCTGGACCGTCACCGTGCATGCAGCACCTGGACCGTCACCGTGCATGCAGCACCTGGACCGTCACCGTGCATGCAGCACCTGGACCGTCACCGTGCATACAGCACCTGGACCGTCACCGTGCATACAGCACCTGGACCGTGACCGTGCATGCAGCACCTGGACCGTGACCGTGCATGCAGCACCTGGACCGTGACCGTGCATGCAGCACCTGGACCGTGACCGTGCATGCAGCACCTGGACCGTCACCGTGCATGCAGCACCTGCACCGTCACCGTGCATGCAGCACCTGCACCGTCACCGTGCATGCAGCACCTGCACCGTCACCGTGCATGCACCACCTGGACCGTCACCGTGCATGCAGCACCTGGACCGTGACCGTGCATGCAGCACCTGGACCGTGACCGTGCATGCAGCACCTGGACCGTGACCGTGCATGCAGCACCTGGACCGTGACCGTGCATGCAGCACCTGGACCGTGACCGTGCATGCAGCACCTGGACCGTACCGTGCATGCAGCACCTGGACCGTCACCGTGCATGCAGCACCTGGACCGTCACCGTGCATACAACACATGGACCGTCACCGTGCATGCAGCACCTGGACCGTCACCGTGCATGCAGCACCTGGACCGTGACCGTGCATGCAGCACCTGGACCGTCACCGTGCATATAGCACCTGGACCGTCACCGTGCATGCAGCACCTGGACCGTCACCGTGATGCAGCACCTGGACCGTCACCGTGTATGCAGCACCTGGACCGTCACCGTGCATACAGCACCTGGACCGTGACCGTGCATGCAGCACCTGGACCGTCACCGTGCATGCAGCACCTGGACCGTCACCGTGCATGCAGCACCTGGACCGTCACCGTGCATACAGCACCTGGACCGTGACCGTGCATGCAGCACCTGGACCGTCACCGTGCATACAGCACCTGGACCGTGACCGTGCATGCAGCACATGGACCGTCACCGTGCATGCAGCACCTGGACCGTCACCGTGCATGCACCACCTGGACCGTCACCGTGCATGCACCACCTGGACCGTCACCGTGCATACAGCACCTGGACCGTGACCGTGCATGCAGCACCTGGACCGTGACCGTGCATGCAGCACCTGGACCGTGACCGTGCATGCAGCACCTGGACCGTCACCGTGCATGCGGCACCTGGACAAGACTCCTGGATACTACTAGGAGGAGTCTTCAGTATTCTCTGAAGAGCTTAGATCTGAAATACCGGAGGTCTTAAAGGGTGCAGTATAAAGGAGGCAGTAGAACACTAGCTAAATACTACACACCAGTAGCACTAACTTCTCACATCATAAACACAGATGTGGTAGAAACAGATTTGACAAATGTGATGATGTGATGACTGCACAAAAAAAGGAGGGCCATAAGCATAATGAGAAAGTAGGCAAATTGATATTCAACTTTCTGGCAAACAGAACACAGGGAGTACATGTAAACAGAGCAAGATCCAGCACTAGCGAGGTAAAAATCTCAGTTCCCCAAGGCACTGTCCTGGCACCTCTGCTGTTTCTCATCCTCACAGCAGACAGATAAAAACAACTTGCCAGTTTCGTGTCATCATTTGCTTGTGATATCATGAAAAACATGACAATCACTTGGCTAGAAGACACGATCAAATTGGAAGATATAAACCAAGTCTTCTAGAGAACAATGCTCAGTGGCGAAAAGTTCCAACTCCTGATAAAGAAAGAATAACTCAAAAAGGGACTCTGTATACAAAATGAAGGGCCACCAAATAAAACGAAAGAAATAAGCGAAGGATCTGGGAGTATTAATGTCAGCTGATCTTGCTTTTAAAGAATACATTAAGGCAAATATTACGAGGGCCAGGAAAATGATGGGGTGGATCATTCAAAACAAGGAAATATTGTACATGAATAGAATATAATGCCGACAACATGAAGAATTAAGACACATGTATATAGTTCTACATATTCCACATTGTGCCCTTGTATTGATAAAATCAATGGAGGGCGAAACGTCTACAACTAAAGATGCCCAGATGTTGAACATGTGTCTAATTCCATTCAGGAAAATAGTGCCAATGGTGAGACTTTTCAAATCACTTGTGCTCTCTCGTTTAGACTATTGTTCAGTGCTGACGCCCTCCAGGGCAAGAAATATATCAGAGATCGAACATGGCATCCACACAGCTAACAAAAAACAATGAAACAACTGGGAACTCCTTAAAGACTTAAATATATACTCGATAAACGGAGAAGAGATATACATTACATGTTAGTGGAAGATAATGAGAGCCTGGTGAACCTCCTACTACACTGCTACACTACCATTCCACTCAGGAAGTACTAGTACCACCTCCTCACACAGTATAGTACCACCTCCCTCTACACAGTACTAGTACCACCTCCTCTACACAGTACTAGTACCACCTCCTCTACACAGTACTAGTACCACCTCCTCTACACAGTACTAGTACCACCTCCCTCTACACAGTACTAGTACCACCTCCCTCTACACAGTACTAGTACCACCTCCTCTACACAGTACTAGTACCACCTCCCTCTACACAGTACTAGTACCACCTCCTCTACACAGTACTAGTACCACCTCCCTCTACACAGTACTTAGTACCACCTCCTCTACACAGTACTTAGTACCACCTCCCTCTACACAGTACTAGTACCACCTCCCTCTACACAGTACTAGTACCACCTCCTCTACACAGTACTAGTACCACCTCCTCTACACAGTACTAGTACCACCTCCCTCTACACAGTACTAGTACCACCTCCCTCTACACAGTACTAGTACCACCTCCCTCACACAGTACTAGTACCACCTCCTCTACACAGTACTAGTACCACCTCCCTCTACACAGTACTAGTACCACCTCCCTCTACACAGTACTAGTACCACCTCCTCTACACAGTACTAGTACCACCTCCTCTACACAGTACTAGTACCACCTCCTCACACAGTACTAGTACCACCTCCTCTACACAGTACTAGTACCACCTCCTCTACACAGTACTAGTACCACTCCTCTACACAGTACTAGTACCACCTCCCTCACACAGTACTAGTACCACTCCCTCTACACAGTACTAGTACCACCTCCCTCTACACAGTACTAGTACCACCTCCCTCTACACAGTACTAGTACCACCTCCTCTACACAGTACTAGTACCACCTCCCTACACAGTACTAGTACCACCTCCTCTACACAGTACTAGTACCACCTCCCTCTACACAGTACTAGTACCACCTCCCTCTACACAGTACTAGTACCACCTCCCTCTACACAGTACTAGTACCACTCCTTCTACACAGTACTAGTACCACCTCCTCTACACAGTACTAGTACCACCTCCCTCTACACAGTACTAGTACCACCTCCCTCTACACAGACTAGTACCACCTCCTCTACACAGTACTAGTACCACCTCCTCTACACAGTACAAGTACCACCTCCCTCTACACAGTACTAGTACCACCTCCCTCTACACAGTACTAGTACCACCTCCCTCTACACAGTACTAGTACATCCCTCCTCACACAGTACTAGTACCACCTCCCTCACACAGTACTATTAGTACCACCTCCTCTACACAGTACTTAGTACCACCTCCCTCTACACAGTACTAGTCCCTACCTCCCTCTACACAGTACTAGTACCACTCTCACACAGTACTAGTACCACCTCCCTCTACACAGTACTAGTACCACCTCCCTTACACAGTACTAATAGTAGTACCACCTCCCTCACACAGTACTAGTACCACCTCCCTCTACAAGTACTAGTACCACCCCTCCTCACACAGTACTAGTACCACCTCCTCTACACAGTACTAGTACAGTCCACTCCCTCTACACAGTACTAGTCCCTCCTCATACAGTACTAGTACCACCTCCTCTACACAGTACTAGTACCACCTCCCTTACACAGTACTAGTATCCACCTCCTCACACAGTCAGTACTAGTACCACCTCCCTCTACAAGTACTAGTACCACCTCCCTCACACAGTACTAGTACCACCTCCCTCTACACAGTACTAGGTACTAGTACCACCTCCTCCACACACAGTACTAGTACCACCTCCCTCTACACAGTACTAGGTACTAGTACCACCTCCCTCTACACAGTACTAGGTACTAGTACCACCTCCCTTTACACAGTGATAGGTACTAGTACCACCTCCCTCTACACAGTACTAGGTACTAGTACCACCTCCCTCTACACAGTACTAGGTACTAGTACCACCTCCCTCTACACAGTACTAGCTACTAGTACCACCTCCCTTTACACAGTACTAGGTAGTACCACCTCCCTCAACACAGTACTAGGTAGTAGTACCACCTCCCTCTACACAGTACTAGGTACTAGTACCACCTCCCTCTACACAGTACTAGGTACTAGTACCACCTCCCTCTACACAGTACTAGGTACTAGTACCACCACAGGGGTCGGTATTGGGCCCCTTGTTGTTCACAATCTACATAAACGACATAGATGAGGGAATAAATAGCGACATAAGCAAGTTTGCCGATGACACCAAAATAGGCCGTCCAATTCATTCAAATGAGGACATTAGAGCACTCCAGGAAGATTTGAATAGACTGATGCAGTTGTCGGAGAAGTGGCAGATGCAGTTTAATATAGATAAATGCAAAGTTCTAAATATTGGACAGGATAATAACCATGCCACATATAAACTAAATAATGTAGATCTTATTACTACTGATTGCGAAAAGGATTTAGGAGTTCTGGTCACCGTATTACAGAATGGATATAAATGCTCTGGAAAAAGTACAGAGGAGGATGACAAAGTTGATCCCATGTATCAGAAATCTTCCCTATGAGGATAGACTGAGGGCCCTGAATCTGCACTCTCTAGAAAGGCGTAGAATTAGGGGGGATATGATTGAGGTGTACAAATGGAAAACAGGAATAAACAAAGGGGATGTAAATAGCGTGCTGAAAATATCCAACCAAGACAGGACTCGCAGCAATGGTTTCAAGTTGGAAAAGTTCAGATTCAGGAAGGATATAGGAAAGCACTGGTTTGGTAATAGAGTTGTGGATGAGTGGAACAAACTCCCGAGTACCGTCATAGATGCTAAGACGTTGTGTAGTTTTAAAAATAGGTTAGATAAATACATGAGTGGGTGTGGATGGGTGTGAGCTTGTACTAGGTCAGATGCAGTGCTCCTTCCTTAAGTGAATGTAACCTGACCTGTACTAATTCCTTAAGTGGAAGTGACCTGACCAGGTGGTCGGCTGGACAATTATATGAGTGGGTGCGGTTGGGTGTGAATTGGTCCTGACTAGGTTGTGCTACTAGGTCAGATGCAGTGCTCCTTCCTTAAGTGAATGTAACCTGACCTGGCTGGGTCGGGGCATTGGCTTAAGCCGTTGGAGATTTGGACCTGCCTCGCATGGGCCAGTAGGCCTGCTGCAGTGTTCCTTCTTTCTTATGTTCTTATAAAGCAAACAGAATCCTTGGCTTCATATCAAGAAGCATAAATAATAGGAGTCCTCAGGTTGTTCTTCAACTCTATATATCCTTGGTTAGGCCTCATCTAGATTATGCTGCACAGTTTTGGTCACCGTATTACAGAATGGATATAAATGCTCTGGAAAACGTACAAAGGAGGATGACTAAGTTGATTCCATGTATCAGAAATCTTCCCTATGAGGATAGACTGAGGCCCTGAATCTGCACTTTCTAGAAAGGCGTAGAATTAGGGGGGATATGATTGAGGTGTATAAATGGAAAACAGGAATAAATAAAGGTGATGTAAATAGCGTGCTAAAAATATCTAGTATTGACAGGACTCGCAGCAATGGTTTTAAGTTGGATAAATTCAGATTCAGGAAGGATATAGGAAAGCATTGGTTTGGTAATAGAGTTGTCGATGAGTGGAACAAACTCCCGAGTACAGTTATAGAGGCTAAAACGTTGTGTAGTTTTAAAAATAGGCTAGATAAATATATGAGTGGGTGCGGTTGGGTGTGAGTTGGACCTGACTAGTTTGTGCTACTAGGTCAGATGCCGTGCTCCTTCCTTAAGTGAATGTAACTTGACCTGGCTGGGTCGAGGCATTGGCTTAAGCCGGTGGGAGACTTGGACTTGCATCGCATGGGCCAGTAGGCCTGCTGCAGTGTTCCTTCTTTCTTATGTTCTTATGTACACAGTACTAGGTACTAGAACCACCTCCCTCTACACAGTACTATCTACTAGTACCACCTCCCTCTGCACAGTACTAGGTACTAGTAACACCTCCATCTACACAGAACTAGGTACTAGTACCACGTTCCTCTACACAGTACTAGGTACTAGTACCACCTCGCTCTACGCAGTACTAGGTACTAGTACCACCTCCCTCTACACAGTACTAGGTACTAGTACCACCTCCCTCTACACAGTACTAGGTACTAGTACCACCTCCCTCTACACAGTACTAGGTACTAGTACCACCTCCCTCTACACAGTACTAGGTACTAGTACCACCTCCCTCTACACAGTACAAGGTACTAGTACCACCTCCCTCTACACAGTACAAGGTACTAGTACCACCTCCCTCTACACCGTGCTAGGTACTAGTACCACCTCCCTCAACACTACTATGTACTAGTACCACCTCACTCAACACAGTACTATGTACTAGTACCACCTCCCTCAACACTACTAGGTACTAGTACCACCTCCCTCTACACAGTTAGGTACTAGTACCACCTCCCTCTGCACAGTACTAGGTACTAGTACCACCTCCCTCTACACAGTACTAGGTAGTAGTACCACCTCCCTCAACACAGTACTAGGTACTAGTACCACCTCCAATAACAAAACACACAGTCGACACAAGTTCCACCTCCCTTTACACAGTACTAGGTAGTAGTACCACCTCCCTCTACACAGTACTAGGTACTAGTACCACCTCCCTCTACACAGTACTAGGTACTAGTACCACCTCCCTTTACACAGTACTAGGTACTAGTACCACCTCCCTCAACACAGTACTAGGTACTAGTACTACCTCACTCAACACAGTACTAGGTACTAGTACCACCTCCCTCTACACAGTACTAGGTACTAGTACCACCTCCCTCAACACAGTACTAGGTACTAGTACCACCTCCCTCAACACTACTATGTACTAGTACCACCTCCCTCAACACAGTACTATGTACTAGTACCACCTCCCTCAACACTACTAGGTACTAGTACCACCTCCCTCTACACAGTGTTAGGTACTAGTACCACCTCCCTCTGCACATTACTAGGTACTAGTACCACCTCCCTCTACACAGTACTAGGTAGTAGTACCACCTCCCTCTACACAGTACTAGGTACAAGTACCACCTCCCTTTACACAGTACTAGGTAGTAGTACCACCTGCCTCTACACAGTACTAGGTAGTAGTACCACCTCCCTCTACACAGTACTAGGTACTAGTACCACCTCCAATAACAAAACACACAGTCGACACAAGTTCCACCTCCCTTTACACAGTACTAGGTAGTAGTACCACCTCCCTCTACACAGTACTAGTTAGTAGTACCACCTGCCTCTACACAGTACTAGGTACTAGTACCACCTCCCTAACACAGTACTAGGTACTAGTACCACCTCCTCTACACAGTACTAGGTACTAGTACCACCTCCCTTACACAGTACTAGGTACTAGTACCACCTCCCTCAACACAGTACTAGGTACAGTACACATCCTCAACACAGTAACTAGGTACTAGTACCACCTCCCTCTACACAGTACTAGGTAGTAGTACCACCTCCCTCAACACAGTACTAGGTACTAGTACCACCTCCCTCAACACTACTAGGTACTAGTACCACCTCCCTCAACACTACTAGGTACTAGTACCACCTCCCTCACACTGTAGGTACTAGTACCACCTCCCTCTCACAGTGTTAGGTACTAGTACCACCTCCCTCTCACAGTACTAGGTATAGTACCACCTCCTCTACACAGTACTAGGTAGTAGTACCACCTCCTCTACACAGTACTAGGTATAGTACCACCTCCCTCAACACAGTACTAGGTACTAGTACCACCTCCCTCAACACTACTAGGTACTAGTACCACCTCCCTCACACATAGGTACTAGTACCACCTCCTCTGCACAGTTAGGTACTAGTACCACCTCCCTCTCACAGTACTAGGTACTAGTACCACCTCCCTCTACACAGTACTAGGTAGTAGTACCACCTCCCTCAACACAGTACTAGGTACTAGTACCACCTCCCTCAACACAGTACTAGGTACTAGTACCACCTCCCTCAACACAGTACTAGGTTGTAGTAAACAATGCATACCACAGACTAAAGCAAAATAACAATAGGAAGGTTCCACTGCCACAGGTTCAAACACCACCCGTTCCATGGTTTAATGTACACCACAGGAGAGGTCGCCACAGCTCTCCTGGTTGCCCGCTGAGCTTACTAGAAACTAGATAAGATGGTAAGTTAGTCCTTGGCCTCGTGATACCGCCAATACCTTTACCTTTGATGAGTTTCTTGTTTTATTTACTCCCGGCGCCCGGCCATGGGCCAGGCTCGTGGGAAAAAATAAGTTAACCTCACCTTGTAATCGAGGAGGACCTTAATTTTTCTATAACAATAATAATAATAATGTTTTTTTTGTACCAGTATATGATACAACTTATACAGACCAAAGCTGACACCAATGACATACTATATAGAAAGTTCCTGGTTATGTAGAGCATTTCCCGCAACTTAGGTTAATTTTGTGCCCAGGATGCCACCCACACCAGTCACCTAACACCCAGGTACCTACTTACTGCTAGGTGAACAGTGAGAGCAGGTGTAAGGTAACACACCCAATATTTGCACCCGTACCGGGGATCGCACCATGGATACTCACTGTGTGAGGTGTGTGCGCTACCAACCCAGCTACGGTCAGATGTCAGCACATTTCTCGCGTTCAGGGTGTCGGGTGCGGGAGTACCTGAGGCGGGAGTACCTGAGGCGGGAGTCTGTCAACATTTGGGAATCTTTACTGAGGAGACGTTTTGCCCGCCAGTGGCTTGCTCAGTGCCATACAGAGAAGCACAGTGCCAGAGCCACAGCATGGGCGAAACATTTCCTCAATAAAACATTACCAAATGCTGTACGACTAAGTTTAACAACGTTGTTTTTGTAAATCATTTACCTGACAGTACTGAGACAGTAGTTACTGAAGACAGTAACCTGACAGTACTGAGACAGTAGTTACTGAAGACAGTAACCTGACAGTACTGAGACAGTAGTTACTGAAGACAGTAACCTGACAGTACTGAGACAGTAGTTACTGAAGACAGTAACCTGATAATACTGAGACAGTAGTTAGTGAAGACAATAACATGATAATACTGAGACAGTAGTTAGTGAAGACAGTAACCTGATAATACTGAGACAGTAGTTACTGAAGACAGTAACCTGAAGGTACTGAGACAGTAGTTACTGAAGACAGTAACCTGACAGTACTGAGACAGTAGTTACTGAAGACAGTAACCTGACAGTACTGAGACAGTAGTTACTGAAGACAGTAACCTGACAGTACTGAGACAGTAGTTACTGAAGACAGTAACCTGACAGTACTGAGACAGTAGTTACTGAAGACAGTAACCTGACAGTACTGAGACAGTAGTTACTGAAGACAGTAACCTGACAGTACTGAGACAGTAGTTACTGAAGACAGTAACCTGACAGTACTGAGACAGTAGTTACTGAAGACAGTAACCTGACAGTACTGAGACAGTAGTTACTGAAGACAGTAACCTGACAGTACTGAGACAGTAGTTACTGAAGACAATAACCTGACAGTACTGAGACAGTAGTTACTGAAGACAGTAACCTGACAGTACTGAGACAGTAGTTACTGAAGACAGTAACCTGACAGTACTGAGACAGTAGTTACTGAAGACAGTAACCTGACAGTACTGAGACAGTAGTTACTGAAGACAGTAACCTGACAGTACTGAGACAGTAGTTACTGAAGACAAGTAACCTGAAAGTACTGAGACAGTAGTTACTGAAGACAGTAACCTGACAGTACTGAGACAGTAGTTACTGAAGACAGTAACCTGACAGTACTGAGACAGTAGTTACTGAAGACAGTAACCTGACAGTACTGAGACAGTAGTTACTGAAGACAGTAACCTGACAGTACTGAGACAGTAGTTACTGAAGACAGTAACCTGACAGTACTGAGACAGTAGTTACTGAAGACAGTAACCTGACAGTACTGAGACAGTAGTTACTGAAGACAGTAACCTGACAGTACTGAGACAGTAGTTACTGAAGACAGTAACCTGACAGTACTGAAGGTTACTGAGACATAACCTAACAGTACTGAGACAGTAGTTACTGAAGACAGTAACCTACAGTACTGAGACAGTAGTTACTGAAGACAGTAACCTGACAGTACTGAGACAGTATTACGTGAAGACAGTAACCTGACAGTACTGAGACAGTATTATGAAGACAGTAACCTGACAGTACTGAGACAGTAGTTACTGAAGACAGTAACCTAACAGTACTGAGACAGTAGTTACTGAAGACAGTAACCTGACAGTACTGAGACAGTAGTTACTGAAGACAGTAACCTGACAGTACTGAGACAGTATTCAGTGAAGACAGTAACCTGACAGTACTAAGACAGTAGTTAGTGAAGACAGTAACCTGACAGTACTGAGACAGTAGTTACTGAAGACAGTAACCTGACAGTACTGAGACAGTAGTTACTGAAGACAGTAACCTAACAGTACTGAGACAGTAGTTACTGAAGACAGTAACCTGACAGTACTGAGACAGTATTCAGTGAAGACAGTAACCTGACAGTACTAAGACAGTAGTTAGTGAAGACAGTAACCTGACAGTACTGAGACAGTAGTTACTGAAGACAGTAACCTAACAGTACTGAGACAGTATTCAGTGAAGACAGTAACCTGACAGTACTAAGACAGTAGTTAGTGAAGACAGTAACCTGACAGTACTGAGACAGTAGTTACGTCGCCTTGCCACACCAACTGTGTCACGGTAACTAAGTAACACATTACTAGTAATCACCTCACTACTGTGGATCACTGGCATAAGAACATAAGAAAGGAGGAACACTGCAGGAGGCCTACTGGCCCATACAAGGCAGGTCCTTCTCACAAACATTATTAAATAAGTGGATGTACATTAACTAGTGGCGGTGACAAGTCTGGTGACGTTAACGTCTACGAGTATACTACACAATGTATTAGTGAGTGTAGCAGTCTACTACTGTAGAATTCACTAATGTACGTGATACGTGCTGCGTCGCACATTAGTGTATTCAAGGACAGCGTTTAGACGTACGTAAAACAACGTACATTAGTATGTGGTCCCCGTGAATCATCGTCGTGGAATAGACGACGTAATTTTAATATAGACAGTGATAGCAGCATCCAGACACGGTCATATACCCTTGATGAGTTCCCAGAGTCTTTCCCCTCCCGGAGGCCGGCCGTGGGCCAGGCTCGTCTGGTCCTTGCCTGATCAATCAGGCTGAGTCAGAACCGGTCGTGTCACAACCCAACACAAGCTAAGTGTGAATTTTTAGTATTGTCTCTGAGAGAGATACTCTGCAATAATCCGTCCAGGACAGCAATAGACTTGACAGAGGTGTGACGCATACACTTAAACCCGAGGAGTGTCAGAGGTCCCCGACTTCTCAACACCCTTCCTCCCTGCATAAGGGGAATTACTACGAGACCTCTGGTGGTCATTACGAGGAAACTGAACAGAGGTCAGATCAGTGCCTGACCAGCTTGTTAGTAATAACTGTATCACTGGCAACACAAGTAGGCATCAAGGGAAATCTCTCGGTTATAAAGACGGAGAATCGAGCCCTGAATAACCATACGGTTTTAGGGCTTCAATTGATTCCAGCTACACACACACACACACACACAGGTTACGACAGCTTGTAAGAATTGCAGATTGTAACAACGTTTTAATATTAATGGACTGTAACTGTCCGTGTACGTGTCCAGTCTAGCGTCCGTAGCAGGTGAGAAACACCAGTTAGATTTAAAAAAAAAAAAAAAAAAAAGGGATGTAATGTCGTCAAAACTCTGAGAAATTAGTCTAAATCAAAGTCACTTTCAGAGAACGTCAGTCACATTTTGAAGGAACTTCTAACGTTGACAAGTCACATTTTGAAGGAAATTCTAACGTTGTCAAGTCACATTTTGAAGGAACTTCTAACGTTGTCAAGTCACATTTTGAAGGAACTTCTAACGTTGTTAAAGGTAACACTAGTTCCTACCAAAGGTAACACTAGTTACTACCAAAGGTAACACTAGTTACTACCAAAGGTAACACTAGTTACTACCAAAGGTAACGCTAGTTACTACCAAAGGTAACACTAGTTACTACCAAAGGTAACGCTAGTTACTACCAAAGGTAACACTAGTTACTACCAAAGGTATCACTACTTACTACCAAGGGTAACACTAGTTACTACCAAATGTAACACTAGTTATTACCAAAGGTAACTAGTTACTACCAAAGGTAACACTAGTTACTACCAAAGGTGTGAATGAATGGTTCAGAAAACCGACGGTTCTCTGAACCATTCATTCACATCCTGTCTGACACTGCAACATCTTGGTATCTTAATACAGGGATTTCTTCGCTTGCCTATTCCTTGGGCACGACCTACTTCCACATTGAACAAATGTGACACCACCTACACTGCTGCACCTCTCCTGTCTACAGTATATAAGCTCCCTCTGCTCATATGCTGTTATTCTATTCAAGATTGATGGACTGACAACATCGACTCAAGATTGACAACCTCACACTCCTCCTGTTCTTCACGATTCTCCTTTGTATGGACTGATGAAGCCACTGTGTGGCGAAACGTTTCCTCAATAAAGATACCCAAGTGTTGCATATGTGTCTAATTTACCTACTACCAAAGGTAACACTAGTTACTACCAAAGGTAACACTACTTACTACCAAGGGTAACACTAGTTACTACCAAATGTAACACTAGTTACTACCAAAGTAACACTAGTTACTACCAAAGGTAACACTAGTTACTACCAAAGGCAACACTAGTTACTACCAAAGGTAACACTAGTTACTACCAAAGGTAACACTAGTTACTACCAAAGGTAACACTAGTTACTACCAAAGGTAACACTAGCTACTACCAAAGGTAACACTAGTTACTATTAAAGCTAGTTTAGGAAAAAAGGTAAACACTAGGACATATTTAGTTAGAAATGGTTTATGTCCTGGGACCTTGATCACTTCTAACATACACTGGTTAAAATGACAGTATATATATGGGGAGAGTGAGGTGTGTGTGACACACAGTGACCTGAAGAATGACATGTTGGGATGAGGACAGGTAGACAATGTAATCATGTGACTCCTGTGTTGTTACGCAGGTGCTGCTGTACCTGGTTGAGTATCAGGTATGTTAATGTTTTTGTAATTATGTTCTATGGTGTCAGTGATGATAAGTGAAGCTTCCAGACATCGTCGACGTCTGATGTCTTGCTCAGTGAGGACGACCTGTGCCTCATCCCGTGGAGTCCCTGTGGAGGACACAGGCGTATCTTAACGTGGAGTCCCTGTGGAGGACACAGGCGTATCTTAACATGGAGTCTCTGTGGAGGACACAGGCGTATCTTAACATGGAGTCCCTGTGGAGGGATCACAGGACGTATCTTAACATGGAGTCCCTGTGGATTACACAGACGTATCTTAACATGGAGTCCCTGTGGAGGACACAGGCGTATCTTAACATGGAGTCCCTGTGGAGGACACAGGCGTATCTTAACATGGAGTCCCTGTGGAGGACACAGACGTATCTTAACATGGAGTCCTTGTGGAGGACACAGGCGTATCTTAACATGGAGTCCCTGTGAAGGACACAGGCGTATCTTAACGTGGAGTCCCTGTGAAGGACACAGGCGTATCTTAACGTGGAGTCCCTGTGGATGACACAGGCGTATCTTAACATGGAGTCCCTGTGGAGGACACAGGCGTATCTTAACGAGGAGTCCCTGTGGAGGACACAGGCGTATCTTAACATGGAGTCCCTGTGGAGGACACAGATGTATCTTAACGTGGAGTCGCTGTGGAGGACACAGGCGTATCTTAACATGGAATCCCTGTGGAGGACACAGGCGTATCTTAACATGGAGTCCCTGTGGAGGACACAGGCGTATCTTAACGTTTAGTCCTGGAGGCCAGCGTACTTTTTAGTGAGGACACAGGCGTATCTTAACATGAAGTCCTGTGGAGGACACAGGCGTATCTTAACATGGAGTCCCTGTGGAGGACACAGGCGTATCTTAACATGGAGTCCTGTGGAGACACAGGCGTATCTTAACATGGAGTCCCTGTGGAGACACAGGCGTATCTTAACATGGAGTCCCTGTGGAGGACACAGACGTATCTTAACATGGAGTCCCTTGTGGAGGACACAGGCGTATCTTAACATGGAGTCCTGTGAAGGACACAGGCGTATCTTAACATGGAGTCCCTGTGAAGGACACAGGCGTATCTTAACTGGAGTCCCTGTGGAGACACAGGTCTTAACATGGAGTCCTGTGGAGGACACAGGCGTATCTTAACAGGAGTCCCTGTGGAGGACACAGGCGTATCTTAACATGGAGTCCCTGTGGAGGACACAGAGTATCTTAACGTGGAGTCCTGTGGAGGACACAGGCGTATCTTAACATGGAATCCTGTGGAGGACACAGGCGTATCTTAACATGGGTCCTGTGGAGGACACAGGCGTATCTTAACGTTTAGTCCCTGTGGAGGACACAGCGTACCTTAACGTTTAGTCCCTGTGGAGGACACAGGCGTATCTTAACATGAAGTCCCCGTGGAGGACACAGGCGTATCTTAACATGGAGTCCCTGTGGAGGACACGGCGTATCTTAACATGGAGTCCTGTTGGACACAGGCGTATCTTAACATGGAGTCCTGTGAAGGACACAGGCTATCTTAACTGAGTCCCTGTGGAGGACACAAGGTACTAACGTAATCCCTGTGGAGGAACAGGCGTATCTAACATGGAGTCCTGAGGACACAGGCGTTCTTCATGGATTCCTGGAGGACACAGGCGTATCTTAACATGGATCCTGTGGAGGACACAAGCGTACTAACATGGCGTCCCTGTGAGGACACAGGCGTATCTTAACATGGAGTCCCTGTGGAGGACACAGACGTATCTTAACATGGAGTCCCTGTGGAGGATACAGGCGTATCTTAACATGGAGTCCCTGTGGAGGATACAGGCGTATCTTAACGTGGAGTCCCTGTGGAGGATACAGGCGTATGTTAACGTGGAGTCCCTGTGGAGGATACAGGCGTATCTTAACGTGGAGTCCCTGTGGAGGACACAGGCGTATCCTAACATGGTCCCTGTGGATTGACACAGGCGTATCTTAACATGGAGTCCCTGTGGAGGACACTGGCGTATCTTAACATGGAGTCCCTGTGGAGGACACTGACGTATCTTAACATGGAGTCCCTGTGGAGGACACAGGCGTATCTTAACATGGAGTCCCTGTGGAGGACACTGGCGTACCTTAAGTCATCTGTGTTGGAGTTTCGAAGTTCATTCAGGGAAAGCGAGAGGTCGCTGCCTGTTCCCCTACATATTTCTTGGGAGAGTATCCACAGCGGGCGTCTACACTTTTCCACGTGGATACTGTACCAAGAAATATGTAGAAAAAACAGCCAGCAACCTTTCGGTTCCCCTGAACGAACATCGAAACGCCAGTGTCCTCCACAGGGACGCCATGTTAAGATACGCCTGTGTCCTCCACAGGGACTCCATGTTAAGATACGTCTGTGTCCTCCACAGGGACTCCATGTTAAGATACGCCTGTGTCCTCCACAGGGACTCCATGTTAAGATACGCCTGTGTCCTCCACAGGGACTCCATGTTAAGATACGCCAGTGTCCTCCACAGGGACGCCATGTTAAGATACGCCTGTGTCCTCCACAGGGACGCCATGTTAAGATACGCCTGTGTCCTCCACAGAGACGCCATGTTAAGATACGCCTGTGTCCTCCACAGGGACTCCATGTTAAGATACGCCTGTGTCCTCCACAGGGACTCCATGTTAAGATACGCCTGTGTCCTCCACAGGGACTCCATGTTAAGATACGCCTGTGTCCTCCACAGGGACTCCATGTTAAGATACGCCTGTGTCCTCCACAAGGACTCCATGTTAAGATACGCCTGTGTCCTCCACAGGGACGCCATGTTAAGATACGCCTGTGTCCTCCACAGGGACGCCATGTTAAGATACGCCTGTGTCCTCCACAGGGACTCCATGTTAAGATACGCCTGTGTCCTCCACAGGGACTCCATGTTAAGATACGTCTGTGTAATCCACAGGGACTCCATGTTAAGATACGCCTGTGTCCTCCACAGGGACTCCATGTTAAGATACGCCTGTGTCCTCCACAGGGACTCCACGGGATGAGGCACAGGTCGTCCTCACTGAGCAAGACATCAGAAGTCGACGATGTCTGGAAGCTTCACTTATCATCACTGACACCATAGAACATAATTACAAAAACATTAACATACCTGATACTCAACCAGGTACAGCAGCACCTGCGTAACAACACAGGAGTCACATGATCACATTGTCTACCTGTCCTCATCCCAACATGTCATTCTTCAGGTCACTGTGTGTCACACACACCTCACTCTCCCCATATATATACTGTCATTTTAACCAGTGTATGTTAGAAGTGATCAAGGTCCCAGGACATAAACCATTTCTACTAAATATGTCCTAGTGTTTGTTTACTTTTTTCCTAAACCATTATGTCTGTATTTATTACCAAGGTTTATCATTATCAAAAAGTAACACTCGTTACTACCAAAACTAACACTCGTTACTACCAGAACTAGCACTTGTTACTACCAAAACTAGCACTTGTTACTACCAAAACTAGCACTTGTTACTACCAAAACTAACACATGTTACTACCAAAACTAACACTTGTTACTACCAAAACTAACACTTGTTACTACCAAAACTAACACTTGTTACTACCAAAACTAAAACTTGTTACTACCAAAACTAGCACTTGTTACTACCAAAACTAACACTTGTTACTACCAAAACTAACACTTGTTACTACCAAAACTAACACTTGTTACTACTAAAACTAACATTTGTTACTACCAAAACTAGCACTTGTTACTACCAAAACTAACACTTGTTACTACCAAAACTAACACTTGTTACTACCAAAACTAACACTTATTACTACCAAAACTAACACTTGTTACTACCAAAACTAACACTCGTTACTACCAAAACTAGCACTTGTTACCACCAAAACTAACACTCGTTACTACCAAAATTAACACTTGTTACCACCAAAACTAACACTTGTTACCACCAAAACTAACACTTGTTACTACCAAAAGTAACACTCGTTACTACCAAAACTAACACTTGTTACCACCAAAACTAACACTTGTTACCACCAAAACTAACACTTGTTACTACCAAAAGTAACACTCGTTACTACCAAAACTAACACTTGTTACCACCAAAACTAACACTTGTTACTACCAACACTAACACTTGTTACTACCAAAACTAACACTCGTTACTACCAAAACTAACACTCGTTACTACCAAAACTAACACTTGTTACCACCAAAACTAACACTTGTTACTACCAACACTAACACTTGTTACTACCAAAAGTAACACTCGTTACTACCAAAACTAACACTTACCACCAAAACACTCGTTACCACCAAAACTAACACTCGTTACTACCAAAACTAACACTCGTTACAACCAAAACTAACACTTGTTACAACCAAAACTAACACTTGTTACCACCAAAACTAACACTCGTTACCACCAAAACTAACACTTGTTACTACCAAAACTAACACTTGTTACCACCAAAACTAACACTCGTTATTACCAAAACTAACACTCGTTACCACCAAAACTAACACTCGTTACTACCAAAACTAACACTCGTTACCACCATAACTAACACTCGTTACCACCAAAACTAACACTCGTTACTACCAAAACTAACACTCGTTACTACCAAAACTAACACTCGTTACAACCAAAACTAACACTTGTTACCACCAAAACTAACACTCGTTACCACCAAAACTAACACTTGTTACTACCAAAACTAACACTTGTTACCACCAAAACTAACACTCGTTACTACCAAAACTAACACTCGTTACCACCAAAACTAACACTCGTTACCACCAAAACTAACACTCGTTACCACCAAAACTAACACTCGTTACTACCAAAACTAACACTCGTTACCACCAAAACTAACACTCGTTACTACCAAAACTAACACTTGTTACTACCAAAACTAACACTTGTTACCACCAAAACTAACACTTGTTACCACCAAAACTAACACTTGTTACCACCAAAACTAACACTTGTTACCACCAAAACTAACAGTCGTTACTACCAAAACTAACACTTGTTACCACCAAAACTAACACTTGTTACCACCAAAACTAACACTTGTTAGCACCAAAACCTACACTTGTTACTACCAAAACTAACACTTGTTACCACCAACACTAACACTTGTTACTACCAAAACTAACACTTGTTACTACCAAAACTAACACTTGTTACCACCAAAACTAACAGTCGTTACCACCAAAACTAACAATTGTTACCACCAAAACTAACACTTGATACCACCAAAACTAACACTTGATACCACCAAAACTAACACTTGTTACCACCAACACTAACACTTGTTACCACCAAAACTAACACTTGTTACCATCAAAACTAACACTTGTTACTACCAAAACTAACACTTGTTACTACCAACACTAACACTTGTTACCACCAAAACTAACACTTGTTACCACCAAAACTAACAATTGTTACCACCAAAACTAACAATTGTTAGCACCAAAACTAACACTTGTTAGCACCAAAACTAACACTTGTTACTACCAACACTAACACTTGTTACCACCAAAACTAACACTTGTTACCACCAAAACTAACAATTGTTACCACCAAAACTAACAATTGTTAGCACCAAAACTAACACTTGTTACCACCAAAACTAACACTCGTTACTACCAAAACTAACACTTGTTACCACCAAAACTAACACTCGTTACCACCAAAACTAACACTCGTTACCACGAAAACTAACACTTGTTACCACCAAAACTAACACTCGTTACCACCAAAACTAACACTCGTTACTACCAAAACTAACACTTGTTACCACCAAAACTAACACTCGTTACCACCAAAACTAACACTCGTTACCACCAAAACTAACACTCGTTACCACCAAAACTAACACTTGTTACTACCAAGTCTGGTCACATAAGGGGTGAGACAGCAGGCAAGAACTAAAACAAGGAGGTCAGTGTGCTAACCACTAGACCACGACCGGTCTAACATAAAACTAACTACGGGCGAGGCGAATTTCAGTACCTGCTTGCTAATGGGTTCGATCCCCCGTCACTACTGCGAATTGTTTTCAAAATTGTTTTCAAATTGTAATAATACTTTCTAAAATGAACTTTTGAAAAAAGGTACTTTCTAAACAGCTACTTCCCAAAAGGGTACCTTCCAAAGAGGTACTTCCCAACAGATACATTAGATAGCATTTTCAAATCCACTTCTCGTCACAGTGTGTCAAAATGTGTGAATAAATGGCTTAGAAAACCGACCAACCGGTGACTTCTTCAGTCCAATAGAGTGGACGATGGGGAGTGTGAGGTAGTCAGTCCCTTCAGCCTGGAGTCGAAGTGTTCAGTTCAAAACTGAAGAAACAGAACACAGTGACTCCAACCTGAGGGACTGATTACCTCAAGCTCCTCTTCTACCATTCTCTGCACTGGCCTGAAGAAGCCACTGGCAGGCGAAATGTTTGCAAAATGTAGCTATGAGTCGAAGTCTTGTATACAATTCAAAACTGGAACAAAAAATGGTTGGCTACTCACCTAAGTCACTGTTCCAATGAAGATGTTCTGAGTTACAGTGCAGTAACAGTGACCAGCGCGCCTCAAAGATGACAAACTGTGCCATCGTGCGGTCCGCCTCCAGAAAGCCAGAAACCATCGTGAGGTCCGCCTCCAGAAAGCCAGAAACCATCGTGAGGTCCGCCTCCAGAAAGCCAGAAGCCATCGTGCGGTCCGCCTCCAGAAAGCCAGAAGCCATCGTGAGGTCCGCCACCAGAAAGCCAGAAGCCATCGTGAGGTCCGCCACCAGAAAGCCAGAAGCCATCGTGAGGTCCGCCACCAGAAAGCCAGAAGCCATCGTGAGGTCCACCACCAGAAAGCCAGAAGCCAGCGTGTTAACGAAGGCACACAGGCCATCTTCTTTCAAGTCTTCGGGGTATGGA
>WNWK01004832.1:52500-107500 GCA_009830355.1 Cherax destructor
TCCTCTCAAGGAAGGAGAGTAAGAGAAGACAGTGGTCATGGGAGGGGAGGGGAGGGGAGGGGATGGGTGGGGAGGGGCAACAACAGCAGTGGGGAGAAAGGAACAGACATAACACTGGTGGATGAAGCAGCGGGGGCGGAGCCACGGCTGCCAACACGCCCCACACACACAGTGGGCGGGGTCCACGACTACAACCACACCCACACACACAGTGGGCGGGGTTACAGCTGTCAGGGAGCTAACCATACACACAGTGGGCGGGGTTACAGCTGTCAGGGAGCTAACCATACACACACGCCCACCAACACACGCCCACAAACACTGCACCAAAACATTAAAAAATACACCAATACAAGGAGCCACACAGCTCATACACCAATACAAGGAGCCACACAGATCATACACCAATACAAGGAACCACGCAGCTCATACACCAATACAAGGAGCCACACAACTCATACACCAATACAAGGAGCCACACAGATCATACACCGATACAAGGAGCCACACAGCTCATACACCAATACAAGGAGCCACGCAGCTCATACACCAATACAAGGAACCACGCAGCTCATACACCAATACAAGGAGCCACACAACTCATACACCAATACAAGGAGCCACACAGATCATACACCGATACAAGGAGCCACACAGATCATACACCAATACAAGGAGCCACACAGCTCATACACCAATACAAGGAGCCACACAGATCATACACCAATACAAGGAGCCACGCAGCTCATACACCAATACAAGGAGCCACACAGATCATACACCAATACAAGGAGCCACACAGATCATACACCAATACAAGGAGCCACACAGCTCATACACCAACACAAGGAGCCACACAGATCATACACCAATACAAGGAGCCACACAGCTCATACACCAATACAAGGAGCCACACAGATCATACACCAATACAAGGAGCCACACAGATCATACACCAATACAAGGAGCCACACAACTCATACACCAATACAAGGAGCCACACAGATCATACACCAATACAAGGAGCCACACAGCTCATACACCAATACAAGGAGCCACACAGCTCATACACCAATACAAGGAGCCACACAACTCATACACCAATACAAGGAGCCACACAGATCATACACCAATACAAGGAGCCACACAGATCATACACCAATACAAGGAGCCACACAGCTCATACACCAATACAAGGAGCCACACAGATCATACACCAATACAAGGAGCCACACAGATCATACACCAATACAAGGAGCCACACAGCTCATACACTAATACAAGGAGCCACACAACTCATACACCAATACAAGGAGCCACACAGATCATACACCAATACAAGAAGCCACACAGCTCATACACCAATACAAGGAGCCACACAACTCATACACCAATACAAGGAGCCACACAGATCATACACCAATACAAGGAGCCACACAACTCATACACCAATACAAGGAGACACACAACTCATACACCAATACAAGGAGCCACACAGATCATACACCAATACAAGGAACCACGCAGCTCATACACCAATACAAGGAGCCACACAGCTCATACACCAATACAAGGAGCCACGCAACTCATACACCAATACAAGGAGCCACACAACTCATACACCAATACAAGGAGCCACACAGATCATACACCAATACAAGGAGCCACACAACTCATACACCAATACAAGGAGCCACGCAACTCATACACCAATACAAGGAGCCACACAGATCATACACCAATACAAGGAGCCACGCAGCTCATACACCAATACAAGGAGCCACACAACTCATACACCAATACAAGGAGCCACGCAACTCATACACCAATACAAGGAGCCACGCAACTCATACACCAATACAAGGAGCCACACAACTCATACACCAATACAAGGAGCCACACAGATCATACACCAATACAAGGAGCCACACAGACCATACACCAATACAAGGAGCCACACAGATCATACACCAATACAAGGAGCCACACAGATCATACACCAATACAAGGAGCCACGCAGCTCATACACCAATACAAGGAGCCACACAGCTCATACACCAATACAAGGAGCCACACAACTCATACACCAATACAAGGAGCCACACAGATCATACACCAATACAAGGAGCCACACAGATCATACACCAATACAAGGAGCCACGCAGCTCATACACCAATACAAGGAGCCACACAGCTCATACACCAATAAGAACATAAGAACATAAGAAAGAAGGAACACTGCAGCAGGCCTACTGGCCCATGCGAGGCAGGTCCAAATCTCCCACCGGCTTAAGCCAATGCCCCGACCCATCCAGGTCAGGTTACATTCACTTAAGGAAGGAGCTCGGCATCTGACCTAGTAGCACAAACTAGTCAGGTCTAACTCACACCCACCCGCACCCACTCATATATTTATCTAGCCTATTTTTAAAACTACACAACGTTTTAGCCTCTATAACTGTACTCGGGAGTTTGTTCCACTCATCGACAACTCTATTACCAAACCAATGCTTTCCTATATCCTTCCTGAATCTGAATTTATCCAACTTAAAGCCATTGCTGCGAGTCCTGTCAATACTAGATATTTTTAGCACGCTATTTACATCACCTTTATTTATTCCTGTTTTCCATTTATACACCTCAATCATATCCCCCCTAATTCTACGCCTTTCTAGAGAGTGCAGATTCAGGGCCCTCAGTCTATCCTCATAGGGAAGATTTCTGATACATGGAATCAACTTAGTCATCCTCCTTTGTACGTTTTCCAGAGCATTTATATCCACACAGATCATTCACCGATCATAATAACCATCCAACGTGCAGACTTGGTATCAAAATGGTATACAATACAGACACGTTGGTAATACACAGGTGCGGTAGTCAGGTACCTTTATTCACACATGTTTCGATTACACAGTAGGCTTCTTCTGTCGATGAACATTAGACATGTGCAACATCTGGGTATCTTTATTGTAGACGTTTCGCCCACCAGTGACTTTATCAATACAAATTCTAGCACAAAACTTGAAGACAGTAGAACTATATACAGAAAATGATGTAATGAGTCCCTCAGTCTTGATGTTGGTGTGAAGAACACCGTAGTTGTGGAGAGTCTTCAGCACCGTAGTTGTGGAGAGTCTTCAGCACCGTAGTTGTGGAGAGTCTTCAGCACCGTAGTTGTGGAGAGTCTTCAGCACCGTAGTTGTGGATAGTCTTCAGCACCGTAGTTGTGGAGAGTCTTCAGCACCGTAGTTGTGGAGAGTCTTCAGCACCGTAGTTGTGGATAGTCTTCAGCACAGTAGTTGTGGATAGTCTTCAGCACCGTAGTTGTGGATAGTCTTCAGCACCGTAGTTGTGGAGAGTCTTCAGCACCGTAGTTGTGGATAGTCTTCAGCACCGTAGTTGTGGATAGTCTTCAGCATTGTAGTTGTGGAGAGTCTTCAGCACCGTAGTTGTGGAGAGTCTTCAGCACCGTAGTTGTAGATAGTCTTCAGCACAGTAGTTGTGGATAGTCTTCAGCACCGTAGTTGTGGATAGTCTTCAGCACCGTAGTTGTGGAGAGTCTTCAGCACCGTAGTTGTGGATAGTCTTCAGCACCGTAGTTGTGGAGAGTCTTCAGCACCGTAGTTGTGGATAGTCTTCAGCACCGTAGTTGTGGATAGTCTTCAGCACCGTAGTTGTGGATAGTCTTCAGCACCGTAGTTGTGGAGATTCTTCAGCACCGTAGTTGTGGATAGTCTTCAGCACAGTAGTTGTGGATAGTCTTCAGCACAGTAGTTGTGGAGATTCTTCAGCACAGTAGTTGTGGAGATTCTTCAGCACAGTAGTTGTGGAGATTCTTCAGCACAGTAGTTGTGGAGATTCTTCAGCACCGTAGTTGTGGAGATTCTTCAGCACCGTAGTTGTGGAGAGTCTTCAGCACAGTAGTTGTGGAGATTCTTCAGCACCGTAGTTGTGGAGATTCTTCAGCACCGTAGTTGTGGAGAGTCTTCAGCACAGTAGTTGTGGAGATTCTTCAGCACCGTAGTTGTGGAGAGTCTTCAGCACAGTAGTTGTGGAGATTCTTCAGCACCGTAGTTGTGGATAGTCTTCAGCACCGTAGTTGTGGATAGTCTTCAGCACCGTAGTTGTGGATAGTCTTCAGCACCGTAGTTGTGGATAGTCTTCAGCACCGTAGTTGTGGATAGTCTTCAGCACCGTAGTTGTGGAGATTCTTCAGCACCGTAGTTGTGGATAGTCTTCAGCACCGTAGTTGTGGAGAGTCTTCAGCACCGTAGTTGTGGATAGTCTTCAGCACCGTAGTTGTGGAGATTCTTCAGCACCGTAGTTGTGGATAGTCTTCAGCACCGTAGTTGTGGAGAGTCTTCAGCACCGTAGTTGTGGATAGTCTTCAGCACCGTAGTTGTGGATAGTCTTCAGCACCGTAGTTGTGGAGAGTCTTCAGCACCGTAGTTGTGGATAGTCTTCAGCACCGTAGTTGTGGAGATTCTTCAGCACCGTAGTTGTGGATAGTCTTCAGCACCGTAGTTGTGGATAGTCTTCAGCACCGTAGTTGTGGATAGTCTTCAGCACCGTAGTTGTGGAGAGTCTTCAGCACCGTAGTTGTGGAGAGTCTTCAGCACCGTAATTGTGGAGAGTCTTCAGCACCGTAGTTGTGGATAGTCTTCAGCACCGTAGTTGTGGAGAGTCTTCAGCACCGTAGTTGTGGATAGTCTTCAGCACCGTAGTTGTGGAGATTCTGTAGAATCTCCACAACTACGGTGTTCTTCACACCAACATCAAGACTGAGGGACTCATCACATCATCTTCTGTATATAGTTCTACTGTCTTCAAGTTTTGTCCTAGAATTTGTATTGATAAAGCCACTGGAGGGCGAAACGTCTACAGTAAAGATACCAAAATGTCGCACGTGTCTAATGTTCATGTTGTCGGTATTGTATACCATTCTTCAGTCGAGTACAGAAGCAGTGGAGATGTTCCATAGTCTGGAACATTGTTCCAGACTATGGAACAAAACTCTTCTCCAGGCTGAGGGACTGACTACCTCAAACCTAAGTCTTGAAGGTTGAGGGACTGATTACATCGTCTTCACATCTCTACTGCTAACTCTTGTGTACTCGACTGAAGAAGCCTACTGTGTGGGCGAAACGTTTCGGAATTTCGGAACCTGTTGTACATGTGTCTACCATTATTACAATTATTGTTCAAAACCTTCCTTCATGTTTTTAAATACGTGGGGCGGGAATGCTTTTGAGAAGGACCTGCCTTGCATGGACCAGTAGGCCTGCTGCAGTGCTCCACCATTATATTAATAAAACTATATGAACCACAATAGGCCTAAACGCCATACTAGGCCTACAAACGTATGTTTAGTACTGGGATCTTATTGTATAGTAACACGTGTGTAAATTAACCTCCAGGATAACCCAAAAAAGTCAGACTAATTTATTTCCATTAGGGGGATCACGTAGGCTTATGTCAGCCATTGGTCACTTCACTGAGCCTCAAAACAAGTATTTATTATTAAAAGTTTGAAGTGAACCTAAAAATGTAGACCGTGTGGAGGCTTACAGTGGTTCTGCGATGATTTATCTAAGGCTTGGTCACAGACCAGGCCTACTAGGATGTATAGGCTTACCTTTGATATACCTTTGAGGAGTTTCGAGAGTATCTACTCTCTGAGCCCGGCCATGGGCCAGGCTCGTCTGGTGCTTGCCTGGTCAACCAGGCTGTTGCTGCTGGAGGCCCGCTGCCCCACATATCCATCACAGCCTGGTTGATCTGGCACCTGGTAAAGATACTTGTCCAGTTTCCTCTTGAAGGCTTCTACACTGGTTCCAGCGATGTTTCGGATATCTTCTGGTAAGATGTTGAATAGTCTGGGACCCCGGATGTTAATACAGTGCTCCCGTATTGTCCCCACCGCACCCCTGCTCCTCACTGGGTTTATTTTACACTTTCTCCCATATCTCTCACTCCAGTATGTTGTTATGGCAGTGTGCAGATTTGGGACCAGGCCCTCAAGTACTTTCCATGTATATATTATCATGTATCTCTCTCTCCTCCGCTCCAATGAGTACATGTTCAAGACTTGAAGGCGTTCCCAATAATTTAGATGTTTCAATGGCTCAATGTGAGCCGTAAACGATCTCTGAGTTTGTTCCAGCTCTGATATTTCTCCTGCCCTGAACGGGGCCGTCAGCACTGAGCAGTATTCTAAGTGAGGGAGCACTAGCGATTTGAAGAGTGTCACCATCGGCATTATTTCCCTTGTTTTGAAAGTTCTCAATACCCACCCCGTCATCTTCCTGGCTGTCGTGATCTTTGTCTTGTTATGGTCTTTAAAAGACAGATCAGCAGACATAATTATTCCCAAGTCCTTAACGTGTTCCTTACGTTCTATGTGGTGACCCTCTTGCGTTTTGTATATAGTGTTCCTTTTGAGTTCTTCATTTTTTCCATACCTAAGCAGCTGAAACTTATCACCATTGAACGTCATGTTGTTCTCCACTGCCCACTGGAAGACCCTGCTTATGTCCTCCTGTAATTTTCCAGTGTCCTCTACCGTAGTGACTTTCATGCTTATTTTAGTGTCATCTGCAAATGATGATACAAAAGTGTGCTGGGTGTTTTTATCTATGTCTGCTATGAGGATGAGAAACAGCAGAGGTGCCAGGACAGTGCCTTGCGGCACTGAGCTTTTGACCTCGCTGATGCTGGATCTTGCCCTGTTCACTACTACTTTTTGTGTTCTGTGTTAGGAACTCAAAAATCCATCTGCCTACCTTCCCCGTAATGCCTATGGCCCTCATTTTGTGCGCTATCACTCCATGAGCGCATTTGTCAAACGCCTTTGCAAAATCTGTATAAATCACATCTGCGTTTTGGTCGTCCTCCAATGCCTCCGTAATTCTGTCATAATGGTTCAGCAGCTGTGACAGGCATGATCGTCCGGCTCTAAAGCCATGCTGGTTCGGGTTATGTTGGTTGTGCTGGTCCATGAACTTTGTAATCTGCCGTCTCATCACTCTTTCAAAGATTTTTATGATGTGAGAAGTGAGGGCTACTGGTCTGTAATTTTTAGCTAGTACTCTACTACCTCCCTTATGCAAAGGAGCTATGTCTGCACTCTTTAAGGCCTCCGGTATTTCACCTAGATCTAAGCTCTTTCTCCAAAGAATACTAAGGACTCTTGCTAATGGTACTTTGCACTGCTTTATAAATAAAGCATTCCATGAATCTGGTCCAGGTGCTGAGTGAGTGGGCATGTTGTCCATTTCTTTTTCGAAATCTATGGGATTTGTACGAATGTCGGTTAGGTGGTCTGTGCGGCCTTCTGCTGGAGTGAAAAATATTTCTGCATTTTCTACCTTGCTGTCATTTAGTGGGTTGCTGAACACTGACTCATACTGTTCCTTTAGGATTTCACTCATTTCCTGTTCATCGTCAGTATACGAATCTCCTCTCAATAATGGCCCAATTCTACAGGTAGCTCTTAGCTTGGATTTTGCATAGGAATAGAAATATTTTGGGTTTCTTGCAATATCCTGTATGGCTCTTTGTAGGCTTGGTCACAGACCAGGCCTACTAGGATAGATAGGCTTGGTCACAGACCAGGCCTACTAGGATGGATAGGCTTGGTCACAGACCAGGCCTACTAGGATGGATAGGCTTGGTCACAGACCAGGCCTACTAGGATAGATAGGTTTGGTCAGACCAGGCCTACTAGGATGGAAAGGCTTGGTCCCAGACCAGGCCTACTAGTATAGATAGGCTTGGTCACAGACCAGGCCTACTAGGATGGATAGGCTTGGTCACAGACCAGGCCTACTAGGATAGGCTTGGTCACAGACCAGGCCTACTTTGATGGATAGGCTTGGTCACAGACCAGGCCTACTAGGATAGATAGGTTTGGTCACAGACCAGGCCTACTAGGATAGATAGGTTTGGTCACAGACCAGGCCTACTAGGATGGAAAGGCTTGGTCAAAGACCAGGCCTACTAGGATGGAAAGGCTTGGTCACAGACCAGGCCTACTAGGATGGAAAGGCTTGGTCACAGACCAGGCCTACTAGGATAGATAGGCTTGGTCACAGACCAGGCCTACTAGGATGGAAAGGCTTGGTCACAGACCAGGCCTACTAGGATAGATAGGCTTGGTCATAAACCAGGCTTACTAGGATGGATAGGCTTGGTCATAAACCAGGCCTACTAGGATGGATAGGCTTGGTCACAGACCAGCCTACTAGGATGGATAGGCTTGGTCACAGACCAGGCCTACTAGGATGGATAGGCTTGGTCACAGACCAGGCCTACTTGGATAGATAGGCTTGGTCACAGACCAGGCCTACTTGGATAGATAAGCTTGGTCATAAACCAGGCCTACTAGGATGGATAGGCTTGGTCACAGACCAGCCTACTAGGATGGATAGGCTTGGTCACAGACCAGGCCTACTTGGATAGATAGGCTTGGTCACAGACCAGGCCTACTTGGATAGATAGGCTTGGTCATAAACCAGGCCTACTAGGATGGATAGGCTTGGTCACAGACCAGGCCTACTAGACTGGAAAGACAATATTACAAGGTTAAGAAACATACAGGAAAGTAAAGTGTGAATGTAAGTATAAGTTTGTAAGGCTGAGACCTGTTATGTTATGTGGCCATGTAACACATTATGTGGTCAGGCCTATGGTCACTATCTTGTACACTGTGTGCCTAACTGTCCACTATGGTCCCTATCTTGTACACTGTGCCTAACTGTCCACTATGGTCACTATCTTGTACACAATGTGCCTAACTGTCCACTATGGTCGCTATCTTGTACACTGTGTGCCTAACTGTCCACTATGGTCGCTATCTTGTACACTGTGTGCCTAACTGTCCACTATGGTCACTATCTTGTACACTGTGTGCCTAACTGTCCACTATGGTCGCTATCTTGTACACTGTGTGCCTAACTGTCCACTATGGTCACTATCTTGTACACTGTGTGCCTAACTGTCCACTATGGTCACTATCTTGTACACTGTGTGCCTAACTGTCCACTATGGTCACTATCTTGTACACTGTGCCTAACTGTCCACTATGGTCACTATCTTGTACACTGTGCTATGTCCACTAGTCACTTCTTGTCCGTGCCAACTTATGGTCACTATCTTGTACACTGTGTGCCTAACTGTCCACTATGGTCACTATCTTGTACACAATGTGCCTAACTGTCCACTATGGTCACTATCTTGTACACAATGTGCCTAACTGTCCACTATGGTCACTATCTTGTACACTGTGCACTAACTTTGTCTCACTATGGTCACTATCTTGTACACTGTGCCTAACTGTCCACTATGGTCACTATCTTGTACACAATGTGCCTAACTGTCCACTATGGTCACTATCTTGTACACAATGTGCCTAACTGTCCACTATGGTCACTATCTTGTACACTGTGCCTAACTGTCCACTATGGTCACTATCTTGTACAATGTGCCTAACTGTCCACTATGGTCGCTATCTTGTACACTGTGCCTAACTGTCCACTATGGTCACTATCTTGTACAATGTGCCTAACTGTCCACTTATTGAGGAATATAGAGATATACAGTATAATATAGACATAGATAATATAATATAGAGATAGTATAATAACCTATGAAAATAAGATAGCAGATATATTAAGCAGATTTCCTAAATTTGTTTGTAACAGATAAGTGAACTGTAGATATAAATCCAGATGTACTCCTGTTAACACTTTTGAGGCCTAGTTCCTAGGCCTATTGTGTATCCATATGCTCTTGTGCTACCATCCACAGGATGGATATGAGGGGCACAATAAACTAGCCACTTCGGTGACTAAATTTAAAAAATCATAAGATAATGATTTACCTGTCATCTTACGAGGCTGACTAATATAATTCAAAGACCATACACAGAGTTGTTCTGTATAACCAGGGATTTTCTGTATGCACAGAGTTGTTCTGTATAACCAGGGGCTTCCTGTATACGTACCTAAATGCCACCCATCTCTGTAACTTGTATTGTGTGGTACCAAATACTGTCTTGTCAACACATTGTTGAGGGCCATAGTAATATGACCGTGTTTTGACCTTACCAGTTGTGGTTCATGTGTGTGTGTGGGATGGCACACATATCCACCACAGTGCCAGGCTATACACTACACCTGGATATTAGGTCAGTGCCAATCACAGTGTCATTCACAAACACACCCACCACACCTTCACACACCCACCACACCTTCACACACCCACCACACCTTCACACACCCGCTATACCTTCACATACCCGCTACACCTTCATACACTCAACACCGCCGTTCTGTATACTTGTGGAAGGTACGGGGCCAGTGGCGCCCGGTGCCACCACAACAGGAAGCCGGCGCCACCCCCCTACACAAGCGCCAACCCCCACCACCGGCGCCGACACGACCCTTCCCCCCATATCCACACTCACCCATCACCCCACTACTAGCGGCTCAATCCCCCTCTTCTCAACGACCGCTATAAATATTACATGACTTATATGTAGGCCTGAGGCACTGTTGTCACCACACCCACCACCACTGCCACCCTTAACCACCACTACCACCCTTACCACCACTAACACCCTTAACCACCACTACCACCCTTACCACCACTAACACCCTTAACCACCACTACCACCCAAAACCACCACTACGACCCCAACCACCACTACCACCCATAACCACCACTACCACCCTTAACCATCACTACCACCCTTACCACCACTACCACCCATAACCACCACTACCACCCTTAACCATCACTACCACCCTTAACCATCACTACCACCCTTACCAACACTAACACCCTTAACCACCACTACCACCCATAACCACCACTACGACCCCAACCACCACTACCACCCATAACCACCACTACCACCCATAACCACCACTACCACCCATAACCACCACTACCACCCTTAACAACCACTACCACCCTTACCACCACTAACCCCCTTAACCACCCCTACCACCCTTAACCATCACTACCACCCTTACCACCACTAACACCCTTAACCACCACTAACACCCTTAACCACCACTACCACCCTTAACCATCACTACCACCCTTACCACCACTACCACCCATAACCACCACTACCACCCTTAACCATCACTACCACCCTTAACCATCACTACCACCCTTAACCATCACTACCACCCTCAACCATCACTACCACCCTTACCACCACTACCACCCTCAACCATCACTACCACCCTTACCACCACTACCACCCATAACCACCACTGCCACCCTTAACCATCACTACCACCCTTACCACCACTACCACCCATAACCACCACTACCACCCTTAACCATCACTACCACCCTTAACCATCACTACCACCCTTAACCATCACTACCACCCTCAACCATCACTACCACCCTTAACCATCACTACCACCCTTACCACCACTACCACCTCAACCACCACTGCCACAGTAAGAAGTGTGAAAAATCTATAGTGCAACAACACAGGCGTCTCACAATATCTACTACTATTACTACTACTACTACTACTACTACTACTACTACTAATAATAATAATAATAATAATAATAATAATAATAATAACAATCACAAAGTTTTTCCAGAGGAAACACTACAATTTTGAGAGGAAACAAAAAGCACACTTAAAGAGCAGTTCTGAGGGTCCGTAAACATGTAGGCAAAGAATAATGGCACACTGTGTAGATTTAAATTGGGATAAGCAAGAGTAGGGTAATCTTTTATCCACACAGTTGAGGATAAGAGGGCGGCCTGGCCTCGTGCCCAGCAGCCAAACAACTCTCTCACTGCTTAAAACAGGGATTTAGGATTTCCCAGGTGTAAATCATGTTGTATCTTTCTCGTCTTCGTTCCAAGGAGTACTTCTTGGACTTTCAACGTTGCCTGTAATTCACTTACACGAGCAGTGAACGTTCTCTGTACATTCTCTGAACCGCAATTTCGGCCACTTAAGAGATAATAAGTGGCTTAAAGAAAACCAGAAGACGGTAAACCTGCTGCAGTAAGTGTGGGTGTCTTCAAGAGGAAACTGGACAAGCAACTCCACCAAGTGCCAGATCAACCAGGCTGTGATGAATGTGGGCCAGCAGGCGCCAGCAGCAACAGCCTGGTTAACTAGGCAAGCAAAAGACTGCAACAGTAGGAAAAGTCGAAACTCAAAGATATATATTTGATTGGGATTACTTATTTTGAAGGTTCTCATTATCCATTCTATCATTTTCCCTCGCAGTTGTGATAGTGACATTGATGTGACCCTTGAAGGTGAGATCCTCTGACATTATCACTCCTGAGGTCACATTGTTGTGACCCTTGAAGGTGAGATCCTCTATCACTCCTGAGGTCACAGTGTTGTGACCCTTGAAGGTGAGATCCTCTGACATCACTCCTGAGGTCACAGTGTTGTGACCCTTGAAGGTGAGATCCTCTGACATCACTCCTGAGGTCACAGTGTTGTGACCCTTGAAGGTGAGATCCTCTGACATCACTCCTGAGGTCACAGTGTTGTGACCCTTGAAGGTGAGATCCTCTGACATCACTCCTGAGGTCACAGTGTTGTGACCCTTGAAGGTGAGATCCTCTGACATCACTCCTGAGGTCACAGTGTTGTGACCCTTGAAGGTGAGATCCTCTGACATCACTCCTGAGGTCACAGTGTTGTGACCCTTGAAGGTGAGATCCTCTGACATCACTCCTGAGTTCACAGTGTTGTGACCCTTGAAGGTGAGATCCTCTGACATCACTCCTGAGGTCACAGTGTTGTGACCCTTGAAGGTGAGATCCTCTGACATCACTCCTGAGGTCACAGTGTTGTGACCCTTGAAGGTGAGATCCTCTGACATCACTCCTGAGGTCACAGTGTTGTGACCCTTGAAGGTGAGATCCTCTGACATCACTCCTGAGGTCACAGTGTTGTGACCCTTGAAGGTGAGATGATGGACGACACTGTCAACAAATCCTAGCATCGTCAGCATAGTGTTATGATATATATCCAGTTGGGGTTTATGTGTCGCCTTTAGGGACACGCTGGTGCTGACACCTAGCGGGAAATAGGCCTACCAAGCTCAGCCCGCACCACCTGCCCCGGATGAGGAACAGCATAGGGAGAGTTCAAACCCCACCCGTGCCCTGGATTACGTTGCAGGTACACCGGAGATTCTACAAATAATCTTCCGGTGCGGGTGGGAACATTAGGACGTGTTTCCTTAAGACACCTACTGTCACTCTTCACCTAGCAGTAAGTAGGTACCTGGGTGTTACCTTACACCTGCTGTCACTGTTCACCTAGCTTTAAGTAGGTACCTGGGTGTTACCTTACACCTGCTGCCACTGTTCACCTAGCAGTAAGTAGGTACCTGGGTGTTACCTTACACCTGCTGTCACTGTTCACCTAGCAGTAAGTAGGTACCTGGGTGTTACCTTACACCTGCTGTCACTGTTCACCTAGCAGTAAGTAGGTACCTGGGTGTTACCTTACACCTGCTGTCACTGTTCACCTAGCAGTAAGTAGGTACCCGGGTGTTAGTGGACTGGTGTGGGTGGCATCCTGGGGACATAACCTAAGTTGCGGGAAATGCTCTACATAACCAGGAACTTTCTATACATTTTGTCATTGGTGTCAGCTATGGTCTGTATAAGTTGTATCATGTACTGGTACAAATAAACATTATTATTATTATTATTATTATTATTATTATTATTATTATTATTATTACAAGAGGCTTGGCAGACGGTGCAGTATATCTGCAATGAAAAACAGGGAAGCGACGAGCCCATGCGAACTCAGTAAGTGTTAGGGCACCACGACTCTTCAACAAACCCTTGGCAGTCTTCAAGAGGGAACTCAACAGACTCCTCAAAACAGTTCCTGATGATCCAGGTTATAATGCATAAGGCGGGCACTAACAGCCTGTCGAGCAGACCAGCACCCTGGAAGCCTGGTCTAGGACCGGGTCACGGGAGCAGTGACCTCCGGAAGCCACGACAGGTAACCATCAGGTAAACCTCACCAGTAATTAACCACGATAAGAAAGTAAGTGGAAAGCAAACGTACATTTATTGAGAAATATCACCGCCACTGAGCGAAACGTCAATAAAGAGGGAGTGTCGTGCACTTAGCGTGAGTGTCGTGCACTTAGCGGGAGTGTCGTGCACTTAGCGGGAGTGTCGTGCACTTAGCGTGAGTGTCGTGCACTTAGCGTGAGTGTCGTGCACTTAGCGTGAGTGTCGTGCACTTAGCGTGAGTGTCGTGCACTTAGCGGAGTGTCGTGCACTTAGCGTGAGTGTCGTGCACTTAGCGTGAGTGTCGTGCACTTAGCGTGAGTGTCGTGCACTTAGCGTGAGTGTCGTGCACTTAGCGGGAGTGTCGTGCACTTAGCGGGAGTGTCGTGCACTTAGCGGGAGTGTCGTGCACTTAGCGGGAGTGTCGTGCACTTAGCGGGAGTGTCGTGCACTTAGCGGGAGTGGCGTGCAATTAGCGGGAGTGTCGTGCACTTAGCGTGAGTGTCGTGCACTTAGCGTGAGTGTCGTGCACTTAGCGTGAGTGTCGTGCACTTAGCGGGAGTGTCGTGCACTTAGCGGGAGTGTCGTGCATTAGCGGGAGTGTCGTGCACTTAGCGGGAGTGTCGTGCACTTAGCAGGAGTGTCGTGCACTTAGCGGGAGTGTCGTGCACTTAGCGGGAGTGTCGTGCACTTGCGGAAGTGTCGTGCACTTAGCGGAGTGTCGTGCACTTAGCGGGAGTGTCGTGCACTTAGCGGGAGTGTCGTGCACTTAGCGGGAGTGTCGTGCACTTAGCGGGAGTGGCGTGCACTTAGCGGGAGTGGCGTGCACTTAGGGAGTGTCGTGCACTTAGCGGAGTGTCGTGCACTTAGCGGAAGTGTCGTGCACTTAGCGGGAGTGTCGTGCACTTAGCGGGAGTGTCGTGCACTTAGCGGGAGTGTCGTGCACTTAGCGGGAGTGTCGTGCACTTAGCGGGAGTGTCGTGCACTTAGCGGGAGTGTCGTGCACTTAGCGGGAGTGGCGTGCACTTAGCGGGAGTGTCGTGCACTTAGCGGGAGTGGCGTGCACTTAGCGGGAGTGGCGTGCACTTAGCGGGAGTGTTGTGCACTTAGCGTGTTATGAGTAGTGGTGGGCACCTTACTTGTTACAGTGTACCGTAGTGGTACACTTGTTACAGTGTACCGTAGTGGTACACTTGTTACAGTGTACCGTAGTGGTACACTTGTTACAGTGTACCGTAGTGGTACACTTGTTAGTGTACTGTAGTGGTACACATGTTACAGTGTACCGTAGTGGTACACATGTTACAGTGTACCGTAGTGGTACACTTGTTGCTACAGTGTACCGTAGTGGTACACTTGTTACAGTGTACCGTACTGGTACACTTGTTGTTACAGTGTACCATAGTGGTACACTTGTTACAGTATATTTTAGTGGTACACTTGTTAGTGTACCGTAGTGGTACACTTGTTGCTACAGTGTACCGTAGTGGTACACTTGTTGCTACAGTGTACCGTAGTGGTACACTTGTTGCTACAGTGTACCGTAGTGGTACACTTGTTACAGTGTACCGTACTGGTACACTTGTTACAGTGTACCGTACTGGTACACTTGTTACAGTGTACCATAGTGGTACACTTGTTACAGTGTACCGTAGTGGTACACTCGTTGTTAGTGTACTGTAGTGGTACACTTGTTACAGTGTACCGTAGTGGTACACTTGTTGCTACAGTGTACCGTAGTGGTACACTTGTTGCATTTGTGTACCGTAGTGGTACACTTGTTACAGTGTACCGTACTGGTACACTTGTTACAGTGTACCATAGTGGTACACTTGTTACAGTGTACCATAGTGGTACACTTGTTACAGTGTATTTTAGTGGTACACTTGTTACAGTGCACCGTAGTGGTACACTTGTTACAGTGTACTGTAGTGGTACACATGTTACAGTGTACCGTAGTGGAACACTTGTTGCTACAGTGTACCGTAGTGGTACACTTGTTAGTGTACCGTACTGGTACACTTGTTACAGTGTACCATAGTGGTACACTTGTTACAGTGTACCGTAATGGTACACTCGTTACAGTGTACTGTAGTGGTACACTTGTTGTTACAGTGTACTGTAGTGGTACACTTGTTGTTACAGTGTACTGTAGTGGTACACTTGTTACAGTGTACCGTAGTGGTACACTTGTTACAGTGTACCGTAGTGGTACACTTGTTACAGTGTACCGTAGTGGTACACTTGTTACAGTGTACCGTAGTGGTACACTTGTTACAGTGTACCGTAGTGGTACACTTGTTATTACAGTGTACCGTAGTGGTACACTTGTTATTACAGTGTACCGTAGTGGTACACTTGTTATTACAGTGTACCGTAGTGGTACACTTGTTACAGTGTACCGTAGTGGTACACTTGTTACAGTGTACCGTAGTGGTACACTTGTTACAGTGTACCGTAGTGGTACACTTGTTACAGTGTACCGTAGTGGTACACTTGTTATTACAGTGTACCGTAGTGGTACACTTGTAAAGTGTACATTAATGTTGAACATATAACAACAACAACATTCATATATTCACAATAACATATATATATATATATATATATATATATATATATATATATATGGAACCGCCGTGGTATCAGCACACCTGTGGCAAGACAGTGATGGAGCGAGTGATGATGAAAGTACTTCTTTTCTGGGACCCTCTACCTCGGTGGGGAACGATTAAATGTACTAATAAATATTGATATACTATGCTGATACTTAAACATTCACAGGATGTAACAGCCTGGTTGATCAGGCCCTGCTACACCAGGTCTGGGCTGGGACCGGGATGTTGGGGGGGGCGTTGACCCCTGGAAGCATCCTTCAGGTATCCTAGCTGTCAAGGAACCCCACGAACTCCTCAAAACAGTTCCTGATCAGCCGGGTTGTGGTGCACACGCTGGACTACAGTCGGCGGACACTAACAGCTTGATAGATCAGGTCAACAAGCAAGAGGCCTGGTCTAGGACCAGTGACCTCAGGAAGCGACTCTGGGTGAACCCCAGGATGGGAATACATGATTTAGAACACCCACAAGTTGATAAATGAGACACACGTGCAATACTGCGCCAGCCACTGGCTTCTTCAGTCCAATGCAGACACAGGTGCTAGATGATGAGGACTGAGGTAGTCAGTCCCTCAGCCTGGAGTCGCTGTCTTCAGTCCATCAATCTTGACAAAAACATATTTACCTTTGATTGGTTTCGAGAACGTGCCTAATCTCGCAGCCTGGTCCTAGGCCAGGCTTGTCCGGAGCTTGCCTGATTAACCAGACTGTTACTGTGTTTACATTATCAAGAATATTAGTAACATATTTGTAAAACCTGTAAAAATTGTGTAATAATATATTTACTTAGTCATGATGACAAAGCCATCTGTCAGTGGCACTACCTTGTTACCAGGCTGGCCCTACCTTGTTACCAGGCTGGCACTACCTTGTTACCAGGCTGGCACTACCTTGTTACCAGGCTGGCCCTACCTTGTTACCAGGCTGGCACTACCTTGTTACCAGGCTGGCACTACCTTGTTACCAGGCTGGCACTACCTTGTTACCAGGCTGGCACTACCTTGTTACCAGGCTGGCACTACCTTGTTACCAGGCTGGCACTACCTTGTTACCAGGCTGGCACTACCTTGTTACCAGGCTGGCACTACCTTGTTACCAGGCTGGCACTACCTTGTTACCAGGCTGGCACTACCTTGTTACCAGGCTAGCACTACCTTGTTATCAGGCTGGCACTACCTTGTTACCAGGCTGGCACTACCTTGTTACCAGGCTGAGGAGAACTGGCACTACCTTGTTACCAGGCTGGGGAGAACTGGTACTACCTTGTTACCAGGCTGGGGAGAACTGGTACTACCTTGTTACCAGGCTGGCACTACCTTGTTACCAGGTTGGGGAGAACTGGTACTACCTTGTTACCAGGCTGGGGAGAACTGGTACTACCTTGTTACCAGGCTGGGGAGAACTGGCACTACCTTGTTACCAGGCTGGGGAGAACTGGTACTACCTTGTTACCAGGTTGGGGAGAACTGACACTACCTTGTTACCAGGCTGGGGAGAACTGGCACTACCTTGTTACCAGGCTGGGGAGAACTGGCACTACCTTGTTACCAGGCTGGGGAGAACTGACACTACCTTGTTACCATCCTGGGGAAAACTGGTACTACCTTGTTACCAGGTTGGGGAGAACTGGTACTACCTTGTTACCAGGTTGGGGAGAACTGACACTACCTTGTTACCATCCTGGGGAAAACTGGTACTACCTTGTTACCAGGCTGGGGAGAACTGACACTACCTTGTTACCAGGCTGGGGAGAACTGACACTACCTTGTTACCAGGCTGGGGAGAACTGACACTACCTTGTTACCAGGCTGGGGAGAACTGACTACCTTGTTACCAGGCTGGGGAGAACTGACACTACCTTGTTACCAGGCTGGGGAGAACTGACACTACCTTGTTACCAGGCTGGGAGAACTGACACTACCTTGTTACCAGGCTGGGAGAACTGGCCTACCTGACCTTTGTTACCAGGCTGGGGAGAACTGGACTACCTTGTTACCAGGCTGGGGGGAACTGACACTACCTTGTTACCAGGCTGGGAGAACTGCCTACCTTGTTACCAGGCTGGGGAGAACTGACTACCTTGTTACCAGGCTGGGAGAACTGGTACTACCTTGTTACCAGGCTGGGGAGAACTGACACTACCTTGTTACCAGGCTGGGAGAACTGACACTACCTTGTTACCAGGCTGGGGAGAACTGGACTACCTTGTTACCAGGCTGGGAGAACTGGTACTACCTTGTTACCAGGCTGGAGAACCCACCTGTTCCAGGCGGAGAACTGACACTACCTTGTTACCAGGCTGGGGAGAACTGACACTACCTTGTTACCAGGCTGGGGAGAACTGAACTACCTTGTTACCAGGCTGGAGACTGACCTCCTTGTTCCAGGCTGGGAGAACTGGTCACTACCTTGTTACCAGGCTGGGGAGAACTGACACTACCTTGTTACCAGGCTGGGGAGAACTGGTACTACCTTGTTACCAGGCTGGGGAGAACTGACACCTGACCAGGCTGGGTGACTACTTGCAGGCTGGGAGAACTGGGTACTCTACCTTGTTACCAGGCTGGGGAGAACTGACAGGTATCAAGATACTTACCTGAAGTCACACTTGACAGTCACAGTGATACCATCCTGAAGTCACACTTGACAGTCACAGTGATACCATCCTGAAGTCACACTAGACAGTCACAGTGATACCATCCTGAAGTCACACTAGACAGTCACAGTGATACCATCCTGAAGTCACACTTGACAGTCACAGTGATACCATCCTGAAGTCACACTTGACAGTCACAGTGATACCATCCTGAAGTCACACTAGACAGTCACAGTGATACCATCCTGAAGTCACACTAGACAGTCACAGTGATACCATCCTGAAGTCACACTAGACAGTCACATGGAACAAGACAGCTGTTTCCTGGGGAGGGGGTGACCGCCCCCTCCTCCTGGTCCCAGACCAGACAGGTTTGATCCCAGGAAGGGAAGGGTGTAGCGCCAGTTCCCTGGATCAAGAATCCTTAAGGGTGAATATCTTACCTGTAATCAGTGCAGAATGATCCTTGTGGTCGCGTCGTTCGTTTTAATCTGAAATTTAAACAAAATAATTAACATTCTGAACATTCTGTAGTGAGAATGATAAAATTCTGAACATTCTGTAGTGAGAATTATAACATTCTGAACATTCTGCAGTGAGAATGATAACATTCTGAACATTCTGTAGTGAGAATGATAACATTCTGTAGTGAGAATGATAAAATTCTGAACATTCTGCAGTGAGAATGATAACATTCTGAACATTCTGTAGTGAGAATGATAACATTCTGAACATTCTGTAGTGAGAATGATAACATTCTGAACATTCTATAGTGAGAATGATAACATTCTGAACATTCTGCAGTGAGAATGATAACATTCTGAACATTATGTAGTGAGAATGATAACATTATGTAGTGAGAATGATAACATTCTGTAGTGAGAATGATAAAATTCTGTAGTGAGAATGATAACATTCTGTAGTGAGAATGATAAAATTCTGTAGTGAGAATGATAACATTCTGAACATTCTGTAGTGAGAATGATAACATTCTGAACATTCTGTAGTGAGAATGATAACATTCTATAGTGAGAATGATAACATTCTGAACATTCTGTAGTGAGAATGATAACATTCTGTAGTGAGAATGATAACATTCTGTAGTGAGAATTATAACATTCTGTAGTGAGAATAACATTCTGAACATTCTGTAGTGAGAATGATAACATTCTGTAGTGAGAATGATATTCTGTAGTGAGAATGATAACATTCTGTAGTGAGAATGATAACATTCTGTAGTGAGAATGATAACATTCTGTAGTGAGAATGATAACATTCTGTAGTGAGAATGATAACATTCTGTAGTGAAAATGATAACATTCTGTAGTAACATTCTGTAGTGAGTAACATTCTGTAGTGCGAATGATAACATTCTGTAGTGAGAATAACATTCTGTAGTAAGAATAACATTCTGTAGTGAGAATAACATTCTTTAGTGAGAATGATAACATTCTGTAGTGAGAATGATACAATTCTGTAGTGAAATGATAACATTCTGTAGTGAGAATGATAACATTCTGTAGTGAGAATGATAACATTCTGTAGTGAGAATGATAACATTCTGTAGTGAGAATGATAACATTCTGTAATGAGAATGATAACATTCTGTAGTGAGAATAACATTCTGTAGTGAGAATGATAACATTCTGTAGTGAGAATGATAACATTCTGTAGTGAGAATGATAACATTCTGTAGTGAGAATGATAATATTCTGTAGTGAGAATGATAACATTCTGTAGTGAGAATGATAACATTCTGTAGTGAGAATGATAACATTCTGTAGTGAGAATGATAACATTCTGTAGTGAGAATGATAACATTCTGTAGTGAGAATGATAATATTCTGTAGTGAGTAACATTCTGTAGTGAGAATGATAACATTCTGTAGTGAGAATGATAACATTCTGTAGTGAGAATTATAATTTAAACTACTCCACAAACTATAACTCCACCACAACTACTCCACAAACTATAACTCCACCACAACTACTCCACAAACTATAACTCCACCACAACTACTCCACAAACTTTAACTCCACCACAACTACTCCACAAACTATAACTCCATCACAACTACTCCACAAACTATAACTCCATCACAACTACTCCACAAACTATAACTCCATCACAACTACTCCACAAACTATAACTCCACCACAACTACTCCACAAACTATAACTCCACCACAACTACTCCACAAACTATAACTCCATCACAACTACTCCACAAAGTATAACTCCATCACAACTACTCCACAAACTATAACTCCATCACAACTACTCCACAAACTATAACTCCATCACAACTACTCCACAAACTATAACTCCATCACAACTACTCCACAAACTATAACTCCACCACAACTACTCCACAAACTATAACTCCATCACAACTACTCCACAAACTATAACTCCATCACAACTACTCCACAAACTATAACTCCACCACAACTACTCCACAAAGTATAACTCCATCACAACTACTCCACAAACTATAACTCCACCACAACTACTCCACAAACTATAATTCCATCACAACTACTCCACAAACTATAACTCCACCACAACTACTCCACAAACTATAACTCCACCACAACTACTCCACAAACTATAACTCCACCACAACTACTCCACAAACTATAACTCCACCACAACTACTCCACAAACTATAACTCCACCACAACTACTCCACAAACTATAACTCCACCACAACTACTCCACAAACTATAACTCCATCACAACTACTCCACAAACTATAACTCCATCACAACTACTCCACAAACTATAACTCCACCACAACTACTCCACAAACTATAACTCCATCACAACTACTCCACAAACTATAACTCCATCACAACTATTCCACAAAGTATAACTCCACCACAACTACTCCACAAAGTATAATTCCACCACAACTACTCCACAAACTATAACTCCATCACAACTACTCCACAAACTATAACTCCATCACAACTACTCCACAAACTATAACTCTATCACAACTACTCCACAAACTATAACTCCACAACAACTACTCCACAAACTATAACTCCACCACAACTACTCCACAAACTATAACTCCACCACAACTACTCCACAAACTATAACTCCACCACAACTACTCCACAAACTATAACTCCACCACAACTACTCCACAAACTATAACTCCACCACAACTACTCCACAAACTATAACTCCATCACAACTACTCCACAAACTATAACTCCACCACAACTACTCCACAAACTATAACTCCATCACAACTACTCCACAAACTATAACTCCACCACAACTACTCCACAAACTATAAATCCACCACAACTACTCCACAAACTATAACTCCACCACAACTACTCCACAAACTATAACTCCACCACAACTACTCCACAAACTATAACTCCACTACAACTACTCCACAAACTATAACTCCATCACAACTACTCCACAAACTATAACTCCACCACAACTACTCCACAAACTATAACTCCACCACAACTACTCCACAAACTATAACTCCATCACAACTACTCCACAAACTATAACTCCACCACAACTACTCCACAAACTATAACTCCACAAACTATAACTCCACAAACTATAACTCCACCACAACTACTCCACAAACTATAACTCCATCACAACTACTCCACAAACTATAACTCCACCACAACTACTCCACAAACTATAAATCCACCACAACTACTCCACAAACTATAACTCCACCACAACTACTCCACAAACTATAACTCCACCACAACTACTCCACAAACTATAACTCCACCACAACTACTCCACAAACTATAACTCCACCACAACTACTCCACAAACTATAACTCCATCACAACTACTCCACACGCTATAACTCCACCACAATTACTCCACAAACTATAACTCCACCACAACTACTCACAAACTATAACTCCACACAACTACTCCACAAACTATAACTCCATCACAACTACTCCACAAACTATAACCCATCACAACTATCCACAAACTATAATTCCATCACAATACTCCACAACTATAACTCCATCACAACTACTCCACAACTATAACTCCACACAAGTACTCCACACGCTATAACTCCATCACATCTCACACTATAACTCCATCACATTCCACACCATAACTTCACAACTTAAACTAACTCTAGTATTTACACACCTACATTCACAGCTTAGCTAACCAGCAGAGCAAGACTAAGTCCTTTATCTACCACCCTTACCATACAAGATCTATAACACAATAAGTTGATGACAAGGGCTCCAGTACAGCGTATCTGAGCCATCCATCTTGACTGGTGAGGAGGATGACAGTTAATCCTAAAGCACAGTAAGGTTAGATGAACGAGCACATCCAACATGAGCTCTATGGCACGATGCCATCATGAAATCACCACTTGCCTGAGAAACCTACCAGTGAAGCGTCTTGTGACACAGCCGCGGACAGTGAAGCCGGTCTTAGTGACACAGCCGCGGACAGTGAAGCCGGTCTTAGTGACACAGCCGCGGACAGTGAAGCCGGTCTTAGTGAGACAGCCGCGGACAGTGAAGCCGGTCTTAGTGACACAGCCGCGGACAGTGAAGCCGGTCTTAGTGACACAGCCGCGGACAGTGAAGCCGGTCTTAGTGACACAGCCGCGGACAGTGAAGCCGGTCTTAGTGACACAGCCGCAGACAGTGAAGCCGGTCTTAGTGACACAGCCGCGGACAGTGAAGCCGGTCTTAGTGACACAGCCGCGGACAGTGAAGCCGGTCTTAGTGACACAGCCGCGGACAGTGAAGCCGATCTTAGTGACACAGCCGCGGACAGACTGAAGACGGTCTTCGGGATACCACCGTGGACAGACTGAAGACGGTCTTCGGGATAACACCGTGGACAGACTGAAGACGGTCTTCGGGATACCACCGTGGACAGACTGAAGACGGTCTTCGGGATACCACCGTGGACAGACTGAAGACGGTCTTCGGGATACCACCGTGGACAGATTGAAGACGGTCTTCGGGATACCACCGTGGACAGATTGAAGACGGTCTTCGGGATACCACCGTGGACAGATTGAAAACGGTCTTCGGGATACCACCGTGGACAGACTGAAGCCGGCCTCAGGGACACAGACGTGGACAAAATGAAGTCCGCTTTAGCGACACCGCCGCATACAAAGCGAAGTTGGGTTTAGGGCGAGACGTCTCCAGAGGAGTCGTTTACCGTCCGATGAGTTAATGGTTGTGTGAATGGGGTGGCGGACCTTTATCACCACAAATATAACAACTCACCTTGACAATGATAATAAACAACAACAACTGAAGCAACAAGGGGTCACAAATGAAAGCTGAAAACTCAAGATGAGTCACAGGAATGGTGGTGTAAGAGATCATGGTGGTGTGAGATCATGGTGGTGTAAGAGATCATGGTGGTGTGAGATCATGGTGGTGTGAGATCATGGTGGTGTAAGAGATCATGGTGGTGTGAGATCATGGTGAGTGTAGATCATGGTGGTGTGAGATCATGGGGTGTAAGAGATCATGGTGGTGTGAGATCATGGTGGTGTAGAGATCATGGTGGTGTAAGAGATCATGGTGGTGTAAGAGATCATGGTGGTGTGAGATCATGGTGGTGTAAGAGATCATGGTGGTGTGAGATCATGGTGGTGTAAGAGATCATGGTGGTGTAGAGATCATGGTGGTGTGAGATCATGGGGTGTAAGAGATCATGGTGGTGTGAGATCATGGTGGTGTAAGAGATCATGGTGGTGTAAGAGATCATGGTGGTGTGAGATCATGGTGGTGTAAGAGATCATGGTGGTGTGAGATCATGGTGGTGTAAGAGATCATGGTGGTGTGAGATCATGGTGGTGTGAGATCATGGGGGTGTAAGAGATCATGGTGGTGTGAGATCATGGTGGTGTAAGAGATCATGGGGGTGTAAGAGATCATGGTGGTGTGAGATCATGGTGGTGTAAGAGATCATGGGGGTAATAAGAGATGATGGGGTAGTAAGAAATCAAGGGTTTTGTAAGAAATCATGGGGTGTAAGAAATCATGGGGGATGCTTGACAGAGGAAGTGAAGGGAGAGGGGGATGGAAGATGAGGCAGGGCTGGGGTGAGGTGGGGTCGTGTTTACCACCCCTGCCTCCCCTCCCCACTGATCAAATTAGGCAGCCAGTGGGATAAATGAAGTGTGTCAAGGCCTCGTACATCCCCTACAGTAAGTGGTCTTTAAGTAAATATTACAAGGGTAACCACCACCACCACCCCCTCCCTTCATGGGGTGGGAGAGAGAGACCTGAGAGACTGAAAGGAGACAGATTTGAGAGACTGAAGGGAGAGAGGGAGGAGAGAGAGACAGACTTAAGGGAGACAGGGGGAGACAGAGAGAGACTGAAGGGAGAGAGGGGGAGAAAGAGAGACTGAAGGAGAACAAGGAAAATAATGGAGATGGGAAGGGTAAAGAATGAAGGAAGAACAGGGAGTGGAGGAACTGAAAAGGCGGAAAAGAAGAGGGCTGGGGATGCGAGGGAGAAATACTGTGGGGAGGAGACAGGGAAGATAAGGGTGGAGGTTGCTGGAGCTATGAATGGTAGACTGTGATTCGTGGAATGAGAGAGGGAGGGAGGGACTAACAACCATGGTGGTGGGGGTGAAAGAGGAGGAGGGGGAGACTAACAACCATGGTGGTGGGGGTGAAAGAGGGAGAGACTAACAACCATGGTGGTGGGGGTGAAAGAGGGAGAGACTAACAACCATGGTGGTGGGGGTGAGAGAGGGAAGGGGAGACTAACAACCATGGCAGTGGGGGTGAGAGAGGGAGGAGGGGGAGACTAACAACCATGGTGGTGGGGTGAGAGAGGGAAGGAGACTAACAACCATGGCAGTGAGGGTGAGAGAGGGAGGGAGGGGGAGACTAACAACCATGGTGGTGGGGGGTGAGAGAGGGAGGAGGGGGAGACTAACAACCATGGTGGTGGGGGTGAGGAAGACTAACAACCATGGTGGTGGGGGTGAGAGAGGGACTAACAACCATGGTTGTGGGGGTAGAGAGGGAGGGGGAGACTAACAAACATGGTGGTGGGGTGAGAGAGGGAGACTAAAAACCATGGTGGTGGGGGTGAAAGAGGGAGGGAGGGGGAGACTAACAACCATGGTGGTGGGGTGAGAGAGGGAGGAAGGGGGAGACTAACCACCACATATCTACATAATTGATCTATAATTGGACACACAATGGGTCTCCCCTGTCCCTTCTATATCAAAACAACACATAAATGTACATTTGTAGATCTCTGACGACGAGTAGTAGAGCTGGGGTGATGTAGGCGAGGCAGTGATGTAGGAGAGGCAGTGGTGAAGTAGGAGAGGCAGTGGTGATGTAGGCGAGGCAGTGGTGATGTAGGCGACGCAGTGATGTAGGAGAGGCAGTGGTGAAGTAGGAGAGGCAGTGGTGATGTAGGCGAGGCAGTGATGTAGGAGAGGCAGTGGTGATGTAGGAGAGGCAGTGGTGATGTAGGAGAGGCAGTGATGTAGGAGAGGCAGTGGTAAAGTAGGAGAGGCAGTGGTGATGTAGGCGAGGCAGTGGTGATGTAGGCGAGGCAGTGATGTAGGAGAGGCAGTGATGTAGGAGAGGCAGTGGTGATGTAGGAGAGGCAGTGGTGATGTAGGAGAGGCAGTGATGTAGGAGAGGCAGTGGTGAAGTAGGAGAGGCAGTGGTGATGTAGGCGAGGCAGTAATGTAGGAGAGGCAGTGGTGAAGTAGGAGAGGCAGTGGTGATGTAGGAGGCAGTGATGAGGAGAGGCAGTGGTGAAGTAGGAGAGCAGTGGTGATGTAGCGAGGCAGTGATGAGGAGAGGCAGTGGTGATGAGGCGAGGCAGTGGTGATGTAGGAGAGGCAGTGGTGATGTAGGAGAGGCAGTGATGTAGGAGAGGCAGTGGTGAAGTAGGAGAGGCAGTGATGTAGGCGAGGCAGTGATGTAAGAGAGGCAGTGGTGATGTAGGCGAGGCGTAGGAGAGGCAGTGGTGAAATAGGCTAGGCAGTGGTGATGTAGGCGAGGCGTAGGAGAGGCAGTGGTGAAATAGGCTAGGCAGTGGTGATGTAGGCGAGGCAGTGATGTAGGAGAGGCAGTGGTGATGTAAGCGAGGCAGTGATGTAGGAGAGGCAGTGGTGATGTAGGAGAGGCAGTGATGATGTAGGAGAGGCAGTGGTGATGTAGGAGAGGCAGTGATGATGTAGGAGAGGCAGTGATGATGTAGGAGAGACAGTGATGATGTAGGAGAGGCAGTGGTGAAGTAGGAGAGGCAGTGGTGATGTAGGAGAGGCAGTGGTGAAGTAGGAGAGGCAGTGGTGATGTAGGAGAGGAAGTGGTGATGTAGGAGGCAGTGGTGATGTAGGAGAGGCAGTGGTGATGTAGGAGAGGCAGTGATGATGTAGGAGAGGCAGTGATGATGTAGGAGAGGCAGTTATGCAGGAGAGGCAGTGGTGAAGTAGGAGAGACAATGGTGAAGTAGGAGAGGCAGTGGTGATGTAGGCGAGGCAGTGGTGGTGTAGGAGAGGCAATGGTGTAGGCGAGGCAGTGATGTAGGAGAGGCAGTGGTGATGTAGGAGAGACAATGGTGAAGTAGGAGAGGCAGTGGTGATATAGGAGAGGCAATGGTGAAGTAGGAGAGGCAGTGGTGGTGTAGGAGAGGCAGTGGTGATGTAGGAGAGGCAGTGGTGATGTAGGAGAGGCAGTGGTGATGTATGAGAGGCAGTGGTGATGTAGGAGAGGCAGTGGTGATGTAGGAGAGGCAGTGGTGATGTAGGAGAGGCAGTGGTGATGTAGGAGAGGCAGTGGTGATGTAGGGGAGGGTGGTGATGTAGGAGGGGGCAGTGGTGATGTAGGAGAGGCAGTGGTGATGTAGGAGAGGCAGTGGTGATGTAGGAGAGGCAGTGATGATGTAGGAGAGGCAGTGATGATGTAGGAGAGGCAGTAGTGATGTAGGAGAGGCAGTGATGATGTAGAAGAGGCAGTGGTGATATAGGAGAGGCAGTGGTGATGTAGGAGAGGCAGTGATGATGTAAGAGAGGCAGTGGTGATGTAGGAGAGGCAGTGATGATGTAAGAGAGGCAGTGGTGGTGTAGGAGAGGCAGTGATGATGCAGGAGAGGCAGGATGATGCAGGGAGAGGCAGTGATGATGTAGGCGGAGGCAGTGGTGATGAGGAGAGGCAGTGGTGGTGTAGGGAGAGGCAGTGGTGATGGTGGGAGGAGGCAGTGGTGATGTAAGAGAGGCAGTGGTGATGTAGGAGAGGCAGTGGTGATGTAGGAGAGGAAGTGGTGATGAGAGAGGCAGTGATGATGTAGGGAGAGGCAGTGATGATGAGGAGAGGCAGTAGTGATGTAGGAGAGGCAGTGGATGATGTAGAAGAGGCAGTGGTGATATAGGAGAGGCAGTGGTGATGTAGAGAGGCAGTGATGATGAAGAGAGCAGTGGTGATGTAGGAGAGGCAGTGATGATGTAAGAGAGGCAGTGGTGGTGTAGGAGAGGCAGTGATGATGTAGGAGAGGCAGTGATGATGTAGGAGGCAGTGATGATGTAGGAGAGGCAGTAGTGATGTAGGGAGAGGCAGTGGTAGGAGAGGCAGTGGTGATGTAGGAGAGACAATGGTGAAGTAGGAGAGGCAGTGGTGGTGTAGGAGAGGCAGTGATGTAGGAGAGGCAGTGGTGATGTAGGCGAGGCAGTGATGTAGGAGAGGCAGTGGTGATGTAGGAGAGACAATGGTGAAGTAGGAGAGGCAGTGGTGGTGTAGGAGAGGCAGTGGTGATGTAGGAGAGGCAGTGGTGATGTAGGAGAGGCAGTGGTGATGTAGGAGAGGCAGTGGTGATGTAGGAGAGGCAGTGGTGATGTAGGAGAGACAATGGTGAAGTAGGAGAGGCAGTGGTGGTGTAGGAGAGGCAGTGGTGATGTAGGAGAGGCAGTGGTGATGTAGGAGAGGCAGTGGTGATGTAGGAGAGGCAGTGGTGATGTAGGAGAGGCAGTGGTGATGTAGGAGAGGCAGTGGTGATGTAGGAGAGGCAGTGGTGATGTAGGAGAGGCAGTGGTGATGTAGGAGAGGCAGTGGTGATGTAGGAGAGGCAGTGATGTAGGAGAGGCAGATGATGTAGGAGAGGCAGTAGTGATGTAGGAGAGGCAGTGATGATGTAGAAGAGGCAGTGGTGATGACAGGAGGCAGTGGTGATGTAGGAGAGGCAGTGATGATGTAAGAGAGGCAGTGGTGATGGTGAGGCAGTGATGATGTAAGAGAGGCAGTGGTGGTGTAGGAGACAGTGATGATGTAGGAGAGGCAGTGGGTGGATGTAGGAAGGCAGTGATGATGTAGGAGAGGGAGTAGTGATGTAGGGAGGCAGTGGTGATGTAGGGGGAGGCAGTGGTGATTAGGAAGGCAGTGGTGATGTAGGAGAGGCAGTGATGGATGTAAGAGAGGCATGATGAGGAGAGGCAGTGGTGATGTAGGAGAGCAGGTGATGTAGGAGAGCAGTGGTGGTAGGAGAGGCAGTGGTGATGTAGGAGAGGCAGTGGTGATGTAAGGGGAGGCAGTGGTGATGTAGAAAAGGGAGTGGTGATGTAGGGAGAGGAGTGGTGATGTGTGGTAGGAGAGGCAGTGGTGATGGGGGAGAGGCAGTGGTGATGTAGGAGAGGCAGTGGTGAGGGAGGAAAGGGAGTGGTGATGTAGGAGAGGCAGTGGTGATGTAGGAGAGGCAGTGTGATGTAGGAGAGGCAGTGATGATGAGAGAGGCAGTGATGATGTAGGAGAGGCAGTAGTGATGTAGGAGAGGCAGTGATGATGTAGAAGAGGCAGTGGTGATATAGGAGAGGCAGTGGTGATGTAGGAGAGGCAGTGATGATGTAAGAGAGGCAGTGGTGATGTAGGAGAGGCAGTGATGATGTAAGAGAGGCAGTGGTGGTGTAGGAGAGGCAGTGATGATGTAGGAGAGGCAGTGATGATGTAGGAGAGGCAGTGATGATGTAGGAGAGGCAGTAGTGATGTAGGAGAGGCAGTGGTGATGTAGGAGAGGCAGTGGTGATATAGGAGAGGCAGTGGTGATGTAGGAGAGGCAGTGATGATGTAAGAGAGGCAGTGGTGATGTAGGAGAGGCAGTGGTGATGTAGGAGACGCAGTGGTGATGTAGGAGAGGCAGTGGTGGTGTAGGAGAGGCAGTGGTGATGTAGGAGAGGCAGTGGTGATGTAAGAGAGGCAGTGGTGATGTAGGAGAGGCAGTGGTGATGTAGGAGAGGCAGTGGTGATGTAGGAGAGGCAGTGGTGATGTAGGAGAGGCAGTGGTGATGTAGGAGAGGCAGTGGTGATGTAGGAGAGGCAGTGGTGATGTAGGAGAGGCAGTGGTGATGTAAGAGAGGATTGATGATGTAGGAGAGGCAGTGGTGATGTAGGAGAGGCAGTAGTGATGTAGGAGAGGCAGTGATGATGTAGAAGAGGCAGTGGTGATATAGGAGAGGCAGTGGTGATGTAGGAGAGGCAGTGATGATGTAGGAGAGGCAGTGATGTAGAAGAGGCAGTGGTGGTGTAGGAGAGGCAGTGATGATGTAGGAGAGGCAGTGATGATGTAGGAGAGGCAGTGATGATGTAGGAGAGGCAGTGGTGGTGTAGGAGAGGCAATGATGATGTAGGAGAGGCAGTGATGATGTAGGAGAGGCAGTGGTGGTGTAGGAGAGGCAGTGGTTGTGTAGGAGAGGCAGTGATGATGTAGAAGAGGCAGTGGTGATGAAGGAGAGGCAGTGATGGTGTAGGAGAGGCAGTGGTGATGTAGGAGAGACAGTGGTGATGTAGGAAAGGCAGTGATGGTGTAGGAGAGGTGTAAATTTTACATATTTACATGGTGGATGCGGACCACACAGCTTGTCTTCCAGCGAGTACGTGAGAACCTAATAAAGGCCACAGATAGGTTCACGTCTGATCGCAACGCCCACGCTAAGGAAAGTAAGGTGGAAACAGGTTGCAAAGTTATGTTGCTCAACCCGACGCAGACCCCTGGTATGCATAAACTTGTCCCCAAGTTTGTCGGTCCTTACCGTGTCCTACGACAGCTCCGCGGCAATAAGTTCGAGGTGAGGGAGATAGCTACCGGAACTATCAGAGAAGCTCACCTTGACCATATGAAGTATATTGATCATGTGCAAGCTGAAGCAGAGCTGGAATCGCGGGCATTGCAAAGCCACAATCAGACTCAAACTAGTGACAACCTGTCTAGTTCTTCACCCAATATCCCTACGACAGATGACAGTCCTGTAAGGCTCCATACTTATGGCCTGAGACCCCGGACAGCAGTACATTTCTGTGACATTGACATACCTACTGACTTGTCCGACTCCTACACTAGCTACGCTAATTGTTTGCTTGCAGAAATGGGGATTAATGTGCATACATTGTATAGTTAGTAAATAATGGAGTCAGGGTGGACAACACCATGTAAATATGTAAAATATATTCTTAGAGGGTACCCGTAGTATAATGAAATCCATGGAAATAATGTTATTGTGAGTATGTGCACCCAGTGTGTCTTGTAAAGCCTGTATAAAGGTAAGGGCAGTATCGCCCTTTTGAGTTAAATGTCACACCTTAGGAAATGCTACTGTCAGTCATTGTTTGCAGATGTGAGGATGCTACAGCGCTCATGGATGTGCAGTCAAGTTGACGTCTGGCCCTGTGGACAACCTGTATATAGAAGACTCTAGTTCCTGTGTCAGCATTGGCTTGTTCTGTCCTCCGTCCAGCTGTACGGGCAGGCCGATTTTCTCTTCCCAGACTCACGAAGTGGGAGAGTTTTTTTTTTCGGCCTGCGCCGGCAATATCCTGTTGTAAATGTCAGGTGACCGGAAGCCAGTTTCCCCTGGGTAACCTTGTTTGCTTGTTTACACCTTCGTGCCCGCCAGTATTGTCGTGTCGAGACGACGACACGCGGTAGGTGGCCGAGCGGATGTAAACAGCCTATCCAGAGGCTCTTTCAAACTGCGCAGCACTATGGTGCTGCCCTCTATAGGCCTATCAAGGTCGGGCTGGTTAGCCATGCTTCTCTCTCACTCTGGCGGCCTACCTCACAGAACCAGGATCTACCCTTGCTGGCTCCCGGTCCCCTCACGCTCTGTTCCCGTGTATACCTACACCTTGCCATTAATAAACTGAGTCTAGTCATCGGCCGTATCTCTGCACCTACGTTACCATTCTACTGCCCAGACGTAAGCAGCCAAGAAAATAGACTTAACAGAGGCAGTGGTGATGTAAGAGAGGCAGTGATGGTGTAGGAGAGGCAGTGGTGATGAAGGAGAGGCAGTGGTGATGTAGGAAAGGCAGTGATGGTGTAGGAGAGGCAGTGGTGATGTAAGAGAGGCAGTGGTGTAGGAGAGGCAGTGGTGATGTAGGAGAGGCAGTGGTGATGTAGGAGAGGCAGTGGTGATGTAGGAGAGGCATTGGTGATGAAGGAGAGGCAGTGGTGATGAAGGAGAGGCAGTGATGGTGTAGGAGAGGCAGTGGTGATGTAGGAGAGGCAGTGGTGATGTAGGAGAGGCAGTGGTGATGAAGGAGAGGCAGTGGTGATGAAGGAGAGGCAGTGATGATGTAGGAGAGGAATGTGTAAGTACTCCAAACAGTGCTACAAGAGCAAGTGCCTTGCATACCATCTAAAAGGGACCAGGAGGTACAGACCTCACAAGACAAACAATAGTGTTACAACAACTCCACTACAAGTGATTTTTTAGTGGCAGGAAATGAAGAAAATAAATGGAAGGAAATAAAAATAGCCCATCACATTGGAGCCTTGTTGGACTGGAGGAGCAGCCAGTGGCCCTCCATGGCCCTCCATGGCCCTCCAGAACCACAACTACTGATGCCAATAACAAAATCCCCCCAACAAACACAGGATACAACCTCGTTTATATTTGCTAATATACAGGGTCTTAAGCCATCCACCAACAACAAAATACCTTTTATCAGTGGACTTCTAGAGGAGTCTAATGCGATGTTTACAGCCTTCACAGAGACCCACACAAAAGATCACTTTGACAACGAAATGTGGATAAATGGGTACAACCTTTTCATATGTGACAGAAAGAACAGGCAACAAGGGGGGGGGGGTTTGGCCTGTATGTCAAAGAGTCGCTCATCTGCACGGAGATGCTGGACACCACAAATGATGTAGTTGAAGTTCTGACAGTAAAGATTGAGAACCAAAACCTAGTCATGGTGGTTGTATATAAGCCACCAGATGCAACCTCCCAACAGTTCAAGGAACACCTACTGAAAATTTATTACTGTCTGGAAAGCCTTCCAGCTCCATCCTCAAACATCTTACTGCTTGGTGACTTCAACCTAAGACATACACAATGGAAGAATGTAACAAATAATGTTATAGCAGAAACAATCCCTGGAGGCAGCGCGGATGAAAGGTCACACACACATGAGCTACTAAATCTCTGCAACAAACACACCCTAAGTCAGCAGATAGTGGAGCTAACAAGACTGGAAAACACACTTGACCTTATCTTCACAAATAATGAGGACCTGGTAAGAGACATAACAATATCAAAATCAACTAATTCTGATCACAAATTAATCGAAGTTCAGACATACATATACAGGGATCCTGATCAGCAAAATGCACGCAGCTGTGAAGGTGTCTTCAGCAAATACAACTTCAACAACAAGAACATCAACTGGGACCAGGTGAACCATGTCTTAAATGAAACATGTTGGGAAGATATCTTAAATAACATAGATCCAAACCAGTGCCTTGAAAGAAGCAACTTCCTGGCAGCTGAAGTATGTTCAAGGCATATTACCCTAAGAAAGAAGATAAGAAGTAAACTGGAGAGAGAAAGACGCTCCCTCTACAGAAGACGACGAAGAATCACTGAGCTCCTCATGAACGCTAGATTATCTGATACATGGAAGGAAGCGCTGACCAGGAAGTGGAAAGTATCGAACTTAAGTTAAAGGACTATTACAGGACCCAGGAGAGACAGGAGGAGCTAAAAGCGATTAGTGAAATTGAAAGAAATTCAAAATATTTCTTTTCATATGCCAAAAACAAGGCAAACACCACATCTAGTATCGGGGCCTTGCTTAGACAAGATGGGACTTACACAAATGACAACAAAGAAATGAGTGAGATACTGTAATCCCAATACATTAACATCTCCATTCAAAGCAGGTGAAATTGCAGATCTAGAGAATGTACAGAGAACCTTTACTGCACATATAAGTTCCATCAAACACCTCAACTACTGGGAACACTTGGAAGCACTTGACCTGTACTCGCTGGAACACAGGCGAGAGGGATATATCATAATCTACACTTGGAAAATCATAGAAGGAATGGTTCCGAATCTGCACACAGAAATCACTCCCTACGAAAGTAAAAGACTGGGGAGGCGATGCAAAATACCCCCAATGAAAAGTAGGGTGCCATTGGTACACTAAGAGAAAACACCATACGTTTCCAGGGCCCAAGACTGTTCAACAGCCTCCCACCATGCATAAGGGAAATTACCAATAGACCCCTGGCTGCCTTCAAGAGGGAGCTGGACAGATACTTAAAAGCTGGTGACGGATCAGCCGGGCTGTGGTTCGTACGTTGGACTACGTGCGGCCAGCAGTAACAGCCTGGTTGATCAGGCCCTGATCCACCGGGAGGCCTGGTCGTGGACTGGGCCGCGGGGGCGTTGATTCCCGGAATACCCTCCAGGTAGACTCCAGGTAGGTAGATTAAGAACGATCGTTAGATATCAATATGTATGAAAAATTCAGGAAACTTATTTATTCTTCTGCAAAGTCTGTTTTAAACATGTATGACTACGTATGATCTCCGTTTGGGTTTAAAGTCTTCATTCAGCTTTCCGAACATTAGTTTTGGGTGTAAAATACTTGACCGTCTCCCAGGATATAAGATCCCTTGATAGGGAGGGCAGGGATGTGAGGGCATGGCAGGAACCCACAAAACTGGATAATACCCTGGGAATTAATGAGGGGCATGGACCTTTAATGCTGGTAAGTACCAATTGCTTAGGTATGGGAAGAATTAAGAACTCAAGAGGGAACACTGGATATCAAAAGATCACCAAACAACGAAAGGAACACGTGAAGGATTTGGGGTTAGTAACTATCACAAACGTCACGATAGCCAGAAAATGACTGAATGGATAATGAGAACTTTCAAAACAAGAGAAATAATGTTATTGGTGACGCTCTTCAAATCACTAGTGCTTTCTAATTTGGAATATTGCTCAGTGCTGACGGCCCAGTTCAAAGCAGGAGAAATATCAGAGATGAGATACAGAGATCGTTTACGGCGCACATAAAGCCAGTAAAGCACTTTAAAGTACTTCCAAGGACACTTAAAGTCTTAAATCTGCAGACTGCCATAACAACATACTGGAGTGAGAGATATGGAAGGAAGTGTAAGATGATATCAATCTTAGTAATTGATACCCACAAACTGGTTTAAAAAAACAGGTAAGCAAACACTGGGGCACATTTATTAAACAACGTTTCGGTCCTGGGACCTTGATCACTTTTGACACACAAATTGTTGAAAATGGTATACAATACCGACAAGTTGAAAATTAGACACGAGCGACATCTGGGTATCTTTATTGTAGACGTTTCTCCATCCAGTGACTTTATCAATACAAATTCTAGGACATAATTTGAAGACAGAAGAACTATATACAAAAGATGAGGTAATCAGTGCCTCGGCCTTGTAGTTGGTGTGAACAGCACCGTAGTTGTGGAGGTTCTGGAGCACAGAATACGAATAGGACTCTCAGGTAAGTACCCACGAAGGGTGAGCGGGGAAGTGTGGACAGACGAAGAATAGCTGGCGAGAGGAATGGCTGTAGTTGAAGGGAAAAGAGTCGGGACTAAACCCAACCGCTAAGCCTTGTAAAGCCATTGGACAGCAATACTGAAGCAGGGGAGCACACAGAAGGCGACATACTGCACAGACAAGAAAGGTGGCGCTTATATAGGCGTGGATAGAGACGGGTAGCAGACGAGGGCATAGTCACTGGTAGGCGGGATTCCCCAGTGGAAGTTGGTCATACACGAGGGTTGGGTTAGTGGTAGTAGTAGCAGCAGTAGCAGTGGAGAAGGTGTTGTAGATGTCCTCTGAACCAAGACTTCTTGATGTTGCAGTGTCTTACAAGTTGTACATGAATGCTATATAATAAACACAAGATGAAAATCAGACACATGTGAAACATCTGGGCACTGATTACCTCATCTTTTGTATATAGTTCTACTGTCTTCAAGTTATGTCCGAGAATTTGTATTGATAAAGCCACTGGAGGGCGAAACGTCTACAATAAAGATACCCAGATGTTGTACATGTGTCTAATGTTCATCTTGTTGGTACTGTATACCATTCTTGTACATCAAAGCTTATTGTTTGGGTTTGAGAATGACCTGCCTAGTATGGGCCAGCAGGCCTCTCGCAGTGCTCCTCCTTTCTTAGAAGAACATAAGGAGGAACACTGCAGCAAGCCTGTTGGCTCATACTAGGCAGATCCTTCACAAATCCAACCCACTTTCAACGTTACCCAAGCAATAAGCTTTGATAAATCTATTTACTCATGTGCGAGTCCCACTCAAATCCAACCCCTCTCACTCATATATTTATCCAACCTAAATTTGAAGCTTCCCAAGGTTTTAGCTTCAATACCCTACTAGGCAGACTGTTCCACTCACCAAGTACCCTATTTCCAAACTAGTACTTTCCTATATCCTTTCTTATGTTCACTTAAAAATTTGCAGGAGTAGGAATGAGATTAATGGTAAGCAGTACTGTACACGCATAAGCCTACTGGTACTAGAAACACTGCTAACTTATACCATTAAGAAAGAAGATGCAAGTTAGATAGAGAGTGCTGCGCCCTCCTTATATGGGGAAGAAGAGTCACACAACTTGTCAAAGTTGAAGACCTCGAAAAGTAAACACTGGTTAGAGAAATATTAATATAAGGCAAGGAGATGAAGGGAGGGAGGAGAAACAGGAAGAGAAGAAGGGAACTAGAGAGGAAGGAAGAACTGACGAGAAAAAGGGAACTAGGAAGAACTAACGAGAAAAGGGGAACTAGGGAGGAAGAACGAGAAAAAGGGAACTAGGAAGAAGTGATAAAAAACGAAACTAGGGAGGAAGGAGGATAGGAAGAGATGAAGGAAAGGATGGGAGTGAGAGGGAGGATAAATGGGAATAAGACAATATAGACAAGTGGGTGTAGGATAATATCTTAACTGGTGGGTGGGGGAAGGTGGGGAGAGAGCAGCATCACTCTACTACCCTTGATAGTATCTCCCTTCAAATTGACCTCTCCCTCCACTCCCCTCACTCATTATTCTTCTATCTCCCCTCACTCTCACATTACTCCCCTCACTCTCACTTCACTCCCCTCACTCACACTTCACTCCCCTCACTCACACTTCACTCCTCTCACTCACACTTCACTCCCCTCATTCACACTTCACTCCTCTCACTCACACTTCACTCCCCTCACTCACACTTCACTCCCCTCATTCACACTTCACTCCCCTCACTCACACTTCACTCCCCTCATTCACACTTCACTCCTCTCACTCACACTTCACTCACACTTCACTCCCCTCACTCACACTTCACTCCCCTCACTCACACTTCACTCTCCCTCGCTACTCACTGGTTTTTTTATGAATTTATTTTTCACTGGGTTTATTTTGCATCTGGGTTTATTTCTCCCTGTATTTAGCACTCATTTTTATTTTTAACTGATTTTATTTTGCACTGTATTTATGTTGTACATGTGTTTATCTTGCACTGTTTATTTTACACTGTGTTTATTTGCACTGTATTTATGTTATACCTGTGTTTATTTTTCACTGTTTAATTTACACAATGTTTATTTTGCACTGTATTTATGTTGTACCTGTGTTTATTTTTCACTGTTTATTTTACACTTGGGTTTATTTTCATTGTTTTTTACACTTGGTTTATTTTTCACTTGACATCTACATCACCCCCTCCTGCGTTCCTTCCTATATTCTTCTTGCCCCTCTTCCCCTGCTGTGCACTCCCCTCGTGTCTCCCCTCTCTCCGCCTGTCTAGTTGCCCTCACTTCTCATCTCTCAGGCCTCACACTTAACAATCTCTAATTCTTTTATGTTTCTCAATGACAACTTTGAGAGATTGGATTACAACACTCAAATTTTATGCTGGTTCCTGGTGATTATTGTGATGTCACGGGGTGTAGCCCCCCCCCCAAACACACTTCCCCTATGTCAACAGTGTAATACTTGTAGAATATATGTATATGTATATATATATATATATATATATATATATATATATATATATATATATATATATATATATATATATATATATATTTGTCTTTTTCTGTCTCATAAACACGCTGGATAACAGGTATATCTAGCTACTTCTACTTACACTTAGGTCACACTACAGTGGCATGTACAAACATATACGTATATACACACATTTAGGTTTTTCTTCTTTTTCTTAATAGCTCTTGTATTTGATAGGAGTGAATGGAGACAAATGGTTTTTAATACTTGACGTGCTGTTGGAGTGTGAGCAAAGTAACATTTATGAAGGGATTCAGGGAAACCGGCAGGCCGGACTTGAGTCCTGGAGATGGGAAGTACAGTGCCGGCACTCTGAAGGAGGGGTGTTAATGTTGCAGTTTTATAACTGTAGTGTAAAGCACCCTTCTGGCAAGACAGTGATGGAGTGAATGATGAAAGTTGTTCTTTTTCGGGCCACCCAGCCTTGGTGGCCACCCTGCCTTGGTGGCCACCCTGCCTTGGTGGCCACCCTGCCTTGGTGGCCACCCAGCCTTGGTGGGAGTCGGCCGATGTGTTAATATAAAAATAATAAAAATATATCAATAACAACACTGCGAATAGCCGAGGATTCGAACCCATGTAGTTTTGGCCCTGTCTCGTGGTGAGCGAAAATCACATGACGCCTTAACCCACCACGAGGCACATAATAATATATATATATATATATATATATATATATATATATATATATATATATATATATATATATATTATGTGTGTGTGTGTGTGTGCTGCCAATAAATGTTGGTCTCCATACAGAGGAGGATGACAAAGTTGATCCCATGTATTAGATATCTCTCCTAAGAGGATAGACTGAGGACACTGTCTATCCTACGAGGATAGACTGAGGACACTGTCTATCCTACGAGGATAGACTGAGGCCGTGAACCCGCACTCTCCGGAAAGACTCAGATTTAGGGGGAGATATGATTGAACTCCACAAATGGAAGACAGCAATAAAGGAAATATAAATAACGTGCTAAAAATATCTAAACACTCGTAGCAATGGGATTCAATTTTGAGAAGTTTAGATTTAGAAAGGATGTAGTCAGAGAGTTGTGGTTGAGTGGAATAAACTTCCGAGTGGCCAGAAAACAATACACAACCCGCACATAAGACAGAGTAGCTTATAATGATGTTTGGCTCCCACCTGTGTGTTGTGCAGCGAGGCCTTGATGGGCCGGCCCGCGGGGGCGCTGACCCCCGTGTTGTGCAGTGTGCGCGAGGCCTTGATGGGCCGGTCCGCGGGGGCGCTGACCCCCGTGTTATGCAGTGCGCGCGAGGCCTTGATGGGCCGGCCCGCGGGGGCGCTGACCCCCGTGTTGTGCAGTGTGCCCGAGGCCTTGATGGGCCCCCGTGTTGTGCAGTGTGCGCGAGGCCTTGATGGGCCGGCCCGCGGGGGCGCTGACCCCCGGAATACCCTCCAGGTATATCTGCCATTCAAAATTAATTTGTCAGTATCTATTACAAAGATTTAGAACAAACTTCAAAGTAGAATGACGAATGAGTGAACTTTAGGAAGCTTTAAGAAGTTAGTGAAGTACATGAGTAGGTGTGAGTTGGACCTGCCTACCATGGGCCAGTAGATGAATTAAACATGTACAATACCTGCGGATCTATTTTGTAGACGTTTCGCCCACCAGTGGCTTTATTAATACAATAAAGCAACATTAATAGAAGACTGTAGACGAGGAGGAAGGCAATCAGTCCCTTAGTCTTGAATTATATACACAAGACAATGGGAGATATTATCAGTCCCTCAGTCATGAAGAATTATATATAGAAGACAGTGGGAGATGAGGTAGTCAGTCCCCCAGTCTTGAAGAATTACATGTGTTACTCGAGCAGAGTCTTCAACACAGGAGGGACGTGGGCGGCCTTACTGTTATGTACAAGGCCAACATTGTCAAAGTACCACACTTGGCTCCACTCCGAGGACAGTGAGAAGTGATCTTCTACACCACAAGACGGGCAGCCAGCAGCAACTACACTCTGACTGTAACCTTCTCCAGAACAACACTTCATCTGGGGTCATTTAATCCCAGCATGACTCGAGTCTGGAACATGTTCGTACAGCATAATGACATCAACAAAATAAAGTCAGCTGACCAAATGAAATTGCTGGACCACAGATGGCCCACAGCTGGCCCACAGATGGCTCCAACTTCACCCTGTTCCATACCTGTATGTCTCATTACAATAAAAAACACTTTCAAATGAGCTGATGTCGGTAACAGCTGTTAGCTTGTAAATAAAGTTAGGAACCTTAACCTAACCTTGTAAATTATTGTGCTAGAGAGAGAGAGAGAGAGAGAGAGAGAGAGAGAGAGAGAGAGAGAGAGAGAGAGAGATAGAGAGAGAGAGAGAGAGAAGGATATGGGAGAACTGGGAGTAAAGTGATGTAGAGAGGGGGTAAAGAAAGGAAGCAAGGAAGTAGAGAGGGAGAGGGTAATAACAATAAAGCGCAAGTAGACACAATTTGGCCCTGGTATTGTTACTTCCGGGAGGGTAAGACCATCCCCAAACTGTGTGAGAGAGCCAGAGTGTGGAGGAGAGGGGTCCAGGGCGGAGCAGACGGGAACACCATCCGGAAACTGGGTGTCAGACCTAAAGTTTGTAGAGGACAAGACCTATTCAGACCCCAGACCCTCTGTACCATATATATATATATATATATATATATATATATATATATATATATATATATATATATATATATATATATATATATGGGACCCATAACCTCGGGGAAGTGGATAAAAGGCTTCAAGGAAGAATATTTAGAATTCTTTCTGAAGCCATTTGAATATTCCACTTCCCCTACCACCCAATCTTTTCATTTTTTTACCAATAAGTATACATGTGTATAAACTTTATTTAAAGACAAAATACATTGACAAGAATACAATAGGGAGTAAAACAACATAGATAACAACTCAGAGCAGTGGGCCGCGTGCCCAGAATGCTGCAGGCATTTCCCCTCTGGATCGCAACACTGAGTCTCTGAAAGAGGAAGCTGGCCGCCCTGTGATCCTTGGTTTCTATGATGAGTTTTTTCCCCAGCTCTTTGAGAAACTTTAGAGCACACTTGCCTCATGTTCCAAGGTTCTCCGACCCTATTGGGATGAAGTTATAGCAAGGGAAAAGGCCTTCATATTTGCGAGTCTTCTGGGTCTCCCTGTGGCTGGCAGCTCCACCCCCTTCAGTTACGGAGTATGGCAAGTAGGTGTTTGCCAATGTGGCAGCACAGGTGTAGTCCCAAGCAATCTGCTTACCATCCTTCCAGGGTAGCATAGTGGCTCCATCAGGACGCTTTTGACTTCCATCAGACCTCTGTACTTGGGGTTCCCGTTGAGGGGAGAATATGGGGGTGAGGGAGAATATGGGGTTAGGGAGAATGTGGGGTGAGGGAGAATGTGGGGGTGAGGGAGAATGCGGGGGTGAGGGAGAATGTGGGGGTGAGGGAGAATGAAGGGTGAGGGAGAATGAAGGGTGAGGGAGAATGTGGGGGTGAGGGAGAATATAGGGGTGAGGGAGAATGAAGGGTGAGGGAGAATGAATGGTTATGTAGAATAAGATGGAGTAATAACAGGAAGGAGGGTGAGGGAGTCACGCCTCACTTGACGTAGAGAAGGAAGAGGGGGAGGGAAGGAAGAAGAGGAGGAGGATGAAAGGGGCGGGGGCTGTTTACGCTTTCAGTAGGGGGAGGGGGGTTCCTGCCCCACACCCATTCCTAGTATACGCAAACCCTGATATACACCATACACAGTCTCCAGACTAGGTATGGTTGGGACCAACAGGCCGGGAATGTATACGAATTAAGATGCGGGGCCAGGAGCTATGATTCGACCTTTACAGTAGGTCTACATCTAGTCGTTTCTGAATATCCCATATTTTATTAAAAATCTCGTCTGGGAATAGGCCTACTGTAACTGGTCCTAGACCAGTCTGTGTTGGCACCAGTGTACTATGGTCCTAGACCAGACTGTGTTGACACCAGTGTACTATGGCTGGTCCTGGAGCAGATTGTTTTGACACCAGTGTATTGTGACTGGTCCTAGACCAGACTGTGTTGACACCAGTGTACTATGGCTGGTCCTGGACCAGATTGTGTTGACACCAGTGTATTGTGACTGGTCCTAGACCAGACTGTGTTGACACCAGTGTACTATGGCTGGTCCTGGACCAGATTGTGTTGACACCAGTGTATTGTGACTGGTCCTAGACCAGACTGTGTTGACACCAGTGTACTATGGCTGGTCCTGACCCAGATTGTGTTGCACCAGTGTACTGTGACTGGTCCTAGACCAGACTGTGTTGACACCAGTGTACTTTGGCTGGTCCTGGATCAGACTGTGTTGATACCAGTGTACTATGGCTGGTCCTAGACCAAACTGTGTTGACCCCAGTGTACTATGACTGGTCCTAGACCAGTCTGTGTTGACACAAGTGTACTATGGCTGGTCCTGACCCAGATTGTGTTGCACCAGTGTACTATGACTGGTCCTAAACCAGTTTGTGTTGACCCCAGTGTACTATGATCCTAGATCAGACTTGTGTTGACACCAGTGTACGATCACTGGTCCTATACCAGACTGTGTTGAAGCCAGTGTACTTTTGCACATAGGCCTGGCATATCTGATGCTTGTCTGGTCAACCAGGCTGTTGCTGCTGGCGGCCCACTTATTCTAGCAGTGTTTCTTCTTGAAGACTTGTACACTTGTTCCAGCAGTGTTTCTTCTTGAACACTTGTACACTTGTTCCAGCAGTGTTTCTTCATGAAGTCTTGTACACTTGTTCCAGCAGTGTTTCTTCTTGAAGACTTGTACACTTGTTCCAGCTGTGTTTCTTCTTGAAGACTTGTACACTTGTTCCAGCAGTGTTTCTTCTAGAACACTTGTACACTTGTTCCAGCTGTGTTTATTCTTGAAGACTTGTACACTTGTTCCAGCTGTGTTTCTTCTTGAAGACTTGTACACTTGTTCCAGCAGTGTTTCTTCTTGAAGACTTGTACACTTGTTCCAGCAGTGTCTCTTCTTGAAGACTTGTACACTTGTTCCAGCAGTGTTTCTTCTTGAACACTTGTACACTTGTTCCAGCAGTGTTTCTTCTTGAACACTTGTACACTTGTTCCAGCAGTCTCTCTTCTTGAAGACTTGTACACTTGTTCCAGCAGTGTTTCTTCTTGAACTCTTGTTCCAGCAGTGTTTCTTCTTGAAGACTTGTACACTTGTTCCAGCAGTGTTTCTTCTTGAAACTTGTCACTTGTTCCAGCAGTGTTTCTTCTTGAAACTTCTTGTTCCAGCAGTGTTTCTTCTTGAAGACTTGTACACTTGTTCCAGCAGTGTTTCTTCTTGAAACCTCTTGTTCCAGCAGTGTTTCTTCTTGAAGACTTGTACACTTGTTCCAGCAGTGTTTCTTCTTGAAGACTTGTACACTTGTTCCAGCAGTGTTTCTTCTTGAAGACTTGTACACTTGTTCCAGCAGTGTTTCTTCTTGAAGACTTGTACACTTGTTCCAGCAGTGTTTCTTCTTGAAGACTTGTACACTTGTTCCAGCAGTGTTTCTTCTTGAAGACTTGTACACTTGTTCCAGCAGTGTTTCTTCTTGAAGACTTGTACACTTGTTCCAGCAGTGTTTCTTCTTGAAGACTTGTACACTTGTTCCAGCAGTGTTTCTTCTTGAAGACTTGTACACTTGTTCCAGCAGTGTTTCTTCTTGAAGACTTGTACACTTGTTCCAGCAGTGTTTCTTCTTGAAGACTTGTACACTTGTTCCAGCAGTGTTTCTTCTTGAAGACTTGTACACTTGTTCCAGCAGTGTTTCTTCTTGAAGACTTGTACACTTGTTCCAGCAGTGTTTCTTCTTGAAGACTTGTACACTTGTTCCAGCAGTGTTTCTTCTTGAAGACTTGTACACTTGTTCCAGCAGTGTTTCTTCTTGAAGACTTGTACACTTGTTCCAGCAGTGTTTCTTCTTGAAGACTTGTACACTTGTTCCAGCAGTGTTTCTTCTTGAAGACTTGTACACTTGTTCCAGCAGTGTTTCTTTTTGAAGACTTGTACACTTGTTCCAGCAGTGTTTCTTCTTGAAGACTTGTACACTTGTTCCAGCAGTGTTTCTTCTTGAAGACTTGTACACTTGTTCCAGCAGTGTTTCTTCTTGAAGACTTGTACACTTGTTCCAGCAGTGTCTCTTCTTGAAGACTTGTACACTTGTTCCAGCTGTGTTTCTTCTTGAAGACTTGTACACTTGTTCCAGCAGTGTTTCTTCTTGAAGACTTGTACACTTGTTCCAGCAGTGTCTCTTCTTGAAGACTTGTACACTTGTTCCAGCAGTGTTTCTTCTTGAAGACTTGTACACTTGTTCCAGCAGTGTTTCTTCTTGAAGACTTGTACACTTGTTCCAGCAGTGTCTCTTCTTGAAGACTTGTACACTTGTTCCAGCAGTGTTTCTTCTTGAACTCTTGTTCCAGCAGTGTTTCTTCTTGAAGACTTGTACACTTGTTCCAGCAGTGTTTCTTCTTGAAGACTTGTACACTTGTTCCAGCAGTGTTTCTTCTTGAACTCTTGTTCCAGCAGTGTTTCTTCTTGAATACTTGTACACTTGTTCCAGCAGTGTTTCTTCTTGAAGACTTGTACACTTGTTCCAGCAGTGTTTCTTCTTGAAGACTTGTACACTTGTTCCAGCAGTGTTTCTTCTTGAAGACTTGTACACTTGTTCCAGCAGTGTTTCTTCTTGAAGACTTGTACACTTGTTCCAGCAGTGTTTCTTCTTGAAGACTTGTACACTTGTTCCAGCAGTGTTTCTTCTTGAAGACTTGTACACTTGTTCCAGCAGTATTTCTTCTTGAAGACTTGTACACTTGTTCCAGCAGTGTTTCTTCTTGAAGACTTGTACACTTGTTCCAGCAGTGTTTCTTCTTGAAGACTTGTACACTTGTTCCAGCAGTGTTTCTTCTTGAAGACTTTTACACTTGTTCCAGCAGTGTTTCTTCTTGAAGACTTGTACACTTGTTCCAGCAGTGTTTCTTCTTGAAGACTTGTACACTTGTTCCAGCAGTGTTTCTTCTTGAAGACTTGTACACTTGTTCCAGCAGTGTTTCTTCTTGAAGACTTGTACACTTGTTCCAGCAGTGTTTCTTCTTGAAGACTTGTACACTTGTTCCAGCAGTGTTTCTTCTTGAAGACTTGTACACTTGTTCCAGCAGTGTTTCTTCTTGAAGACTTGTACACTTGTTCCAGCAGTGTTTCTTCTTGAAGACTTGTACACTTGTTCCAGCAGTGTTTCTTCTTGAAGACTTGTACACTTGTTCCAGCAATGTTTCTTCTTGAACACTTGTACACTTGTTCCAGCAATGTTTCTTATATCTTCTAGTAAGATGTTAAACAGTCCTGGACGACGGATGTTGATAGTGTTCTCTTCCTGTGCCCACGGTGCCCCTACTTTTCACTAAGTTTATTTTACACTTTCTCCCATATCTCTCCCGCAGTAAGTTTTGGCAGTGAGCAGATTTGGAACAAGGCCCTTAAGTACCTCCCAGGTACATATTATCATGCATCTCTCTTCCGCTCTAGTGAGTACATATTTAGGACTTTGAGAGGTTCCTGGTAACGTAAATGTTTTGTTTTTTTTGGCTCTGAATCTGTTGCAGCTGTAATATTGCTCCTGCCCTAAGAGGAGTCGTCAACACTGGACAATCTTACCACTGGTATTGCATCCCTTGGTTTAAAAATATTCATTATCCACCCCATAATTTCCCTGCTTTCAATATCACTTGCCCAAGTGTGCCTTGAAAAAAAAGGTCAGCTGACTTTAATACACCCAGGTTCGTCAAGTGTTCCTTCCGCTACATTTGGTGACCTTTTGTCTGGTATACAGTGTCACTGCAGACCTTGTAACCACTGAATCTTCACTGCCCACTGCAACATTTGGCATATATCTTCTTTCATTTTTTTTTAATATCTTCTACCGAGATGATTATGGTCATTTCGGTCTTTCTGGATGCACAACTGTCACTTATATCTATACAAAGATTGTGTCATGCTCAAATATTATTATTATTACTATAATGATACAACCTCTCGAATGTTTATCTGAGTCTGCTATGAGAAACAGCAGAGGCGCCAGGACAGTGCCTTGGGGAACTGACCTTCTTACCCTCCAGCAAGACTCCAGGTAGTCCTCACTAATTCTGGATTGTGTTGTGTTAGCCAGAAAGTTGAATATCCATTTGCCTACTTTCCCCGTTATATCTGTCTCCCTCATTTTGTAAACAAACAGCCATCATCACATTTGTCAGATCACTTTGCCGAATCTGTAGAGCACAATTGTAGCTTGGTTCTCTTGCAAGGCCTCTGTAATTCCGCCATAATGGTTTAGCATGATCTTCCTCTTCGGTCAAGTCGGACCGAAACGTCGTTACTAGTTTCCTTCTATGTGTGGGTTGTGTAGTATTGGGCTGGGTTGTGCAGGTTGATGTATATGGCGTCTCATTACCCTTTCCAAGACTTTTATACCATGCAACTTGACTATTTTTCCAATAATATAAGACACTTATGAAGCTCAGAAAATGATGGGGTAGATAACGAGAACTTTCAAAACAAGGAAAGTAGTGCCAGTGTTGACACTATTCCATTCGCTTGTGTTGTCTCGCCTATTGTTCAAAGCTGACGGCTCCGTTTAGACCACGAGAGACATCAGAGTTGGAACATATAAGACCGTTTACGGCCTACATAGCCAAGATAGCATTTAAACTACTGGGAACGCCTCAGAATCCTAAACATGTACTCACTGGAGCGCAGAGATACATGATAATATATAAACTAAAAGTACTCGAGGGTCTGGTCCCAAATCTGCACACTGCCATAACAACATACTGGAGTGAGAGATATGGGAGTGTAAAATAACCCCAGTGAGGAGCAGGGGTGCGGTGGGGACAATACGGGAGCACTGTATCAACATCCGGGGTCCCAGACTATTCAACATCTTACCAGAAGATATCCGAAATACTGCTGGAACCAGTGTAGAAGCCTTCAAGAGGAAACTGGACAAGTATCTTCACCAGGTGCCAGATCAACCAGGCTGTGATGGATATGAGGGGCAGCGGGCCTCCAGCAGCAACAGCCTGGTTGACCAGGCTAGCACCAGACGAGCCTGACCCATGGTCGGGCTCCGAGAGAAGAAAAACTCTCGAAAGTCATCAAAGGTGTCAGGCGGCGGTGGAGACAAACTCAATACACAGCTTCAGGTGTACATATAAGGCACAAGAGGCCAAAGTCAGTGAGGCTGATCAAAGTGGTCTAGGTGAGTATACACAAACACACAAATGAAACAAATGCATGCGCCTACACAAACAAGAAAGAGAAAAAAAATCTAACTTTTTTGCCGAACAATGTTGTCAAGATGCAAGTTAGTGATCCAGCGAGGGAACCTCCATTGCTAGTTGTCAAGATGCAAGTTAGTGATCCAGCGAGGGAACCTCCATTGCTAGTTGTCAAGATGCAAGTTAGTGATCCAGCGAGGGAACCTCCATTACTAGTTGTCAAGATGCAAGTTAGTGATCCAGCGAGGGAACCTCCATTACTAGTTGTCAAGATGCAAGTTAGTGATCCAGCGAGGGAACCTCCATTGCTAGTTGTCAAGATGCAAGTTAGTGATCCAGCGAGGGAACCTCCATGACTAGTTGTCAAGATGCAAGTTAGTGATCCAGCGAGGGAACCTCCATTACTAGTTGTCAAGATGCAAGTTAGTGATCCAGCGAGGGAACCTCCATTACTAGTTGTCAAGATGCAAGTTAGTGATCCAGCGAGGGAACCTCCATTACTAGTTGTCAAGATGCAAGTTAGTGATCCAGCGAGGGAACCTCCATTGCTAGTTGTCAAGATGCAAGTTAGTGATCCAGCGAGGGAACCTCCATTGCTAGTTGTCAAGATGCAAGTTAGTGATCCAGCGAGGGAACCTCCATTACTAGTTGTCAAGATGCAAGTTAGTGATCCAGCGAGGGAACCTCCATTACTAGTTGTCAAGATGCAAGTTAGTGATCCAGCGAGGGAACCTCCATTGCTAGTTGTCAAGATGCAAGTTAGTGATCCAGCGAGGGAACCTCCATGACTAGTTGTCAAGATGCAAGTTAGTGATCCAGCGAGGGAACCTCCATGACTAGTTGTCAAGATGCAAGTTAGTGATCCAGCGAGGGAACCTCCATGACTAGTTGTCAAGATGCAAGTTAGTGATCCAGCGAGGGAACCTCCATTGCTAGTTGTCAAGATGCAAGTTAGTGATCCAGCGAGGGAACCTCCATTACTAGTTGTCAAGATGCAAGTTAGTGATCCAGCGAGGGAACCTCCATTACTAGTTGTCAAGATGCAAGTTAGTGATCCAGCGAGGGAACCTCCATTACTAGTTGTCAAGATGCAAGTTAGTGATCCAGCGAGGAACCTCCATTGACTAGTTGTCAAGATGCAAGTTAGTGATCCAGCGAGGAACCTCCATGACTAGTTGTCAAGATGCAAGTTAGTGATCCAGCGAGGGAACCTCCATGCTAGTTGTCAAGATGCAAGTTAGTGATCCAGCGAGGGAACCTCCATTGCTAGTTGTCAAGATGCAAGTTAGTGATCCACGAGGGAACCTCCATTGCTGTTGTCAAGATGCAGTTAGTGATCCACGAGGGAACCTCCATTGCTAGTTGTCAAGATGCAAGTTAGTGATCCAGCGAGGGAACCTCCATTGCTAGTTGTCAAGATGCAAGTTAGTGATCCAGCGAGGGAACCTCCATTGCTGATTGTCAAGATGCAAGTTAGTGATCCAGCGAGGGAACCTCCATTGCTAGTTGTCAAGATGCAAAGTTAAGTGGATCCAGCGAGGGAACCTCCATTGCTAGTTGTCAAGATGCAAGTTAGTGATCCAGCGAGGGAACCTCCATTGCTAGTTGTCAAGATGCAAGTTAGTGATCCAGCGAGGGAACCTCCATTGCTAGTTGTCAAGATGCAAGTTAGTGATCCAGCGAGGGAACCTCCATTGCTAGTTGTCAAGATGCAAGTTAGTGATCCAGGAGGGAACCTCCATGGCTAGTTGTCAAGATGCAAGTTAGTGATCCAGCGAGGGAACCTCCATGCTAGTTGTCAAGATGCAAGTTAGTGATCCAGCGAGGGAACCTCCATTGCTAGTTGTCAAGATGCAAGTTAGTGATCCAGCGAGGGAACCTCCATGCTATTGTCAAGATGCAAGTTAGTGATCCAGGAGGGAACCTCCATGACTAGTTGTCAAGATGCAAGTTAGTGATCCAGCAGGAACCTCCATGGCTAGTTGTCAAGATGCAAGTTAGTGATCCAGCGAGGGAACCTCCATTGCTAGTTGTCAAGATGCAAGTTAGTGATCCAGCGAGGAACCTCCATGCTAGTTGTCAAGATGCAAGTTAGTGATCCAGCGAGGGAACCTCCATACTAGTTGTCAAGATGCAAGTTAGTGATCCAGCGAGGGAACCTCCATTGCTAGTTGTCAAGATGCAAGTTAGTGATCCAGCAGGGAACCTCCATTGCTAGTTGTCAAGATGCAAGTTAGTGATCCAGCGAGGAACCTCCATGACTAGTTGTCAAGATGCAAGTTAGTGATCCAGCGAGGGAACCTCCATTGCTAGTTGTCAAGATGCAAGTTAGTGATCCAGCGAGGGAACCTCATTACTAGTTGTCAAGATGCAAGTTAGTGATCCAGCGAGGAACCTCCATTGCTAGTTGTCAAGATGCAAGTTAGTGATCCAGCGAGGGAACCTCCATTGCTAGTTGTCAAGATGCAAGTTAGTGATCCAGCGAGGAACCTCCATTGCTAGTTGTCAAGATGCAAGTTAGTGATCCAGCGAGGGAACCTCCATTGCTAGTTGTCAAGATGCAAGTTAGTGATCCAGCGAGGGAACCTCCATTGCTAGTTGTCAAGATGCAAGTTAGTGATCCAGCGAGGGAACCTCCATTGCTAGTTGTCAAGATGCAAGTTAGTGATCCAGCGAGGGAACCTCCATTGCTAGTTGTCAAGATGCAAGTTAGTGATCCCGAAACTCCATGCTGTTTCAAGATGAGTTGGATCCAGCAGGAACCTATTGCTAGTTGTCAAGATGCGTTAGTGATCCAGCAGGGAACCTCCATTGCTAGTTGTCAAGATGCAAGTTAGTGATCAGCAGGGAACCTCATCAGTTGTCAAGATGCAGTTAGTGATCCAGCGAGGGAACCTCCATTGCTAGTTGTCAAGATGCAGTTAGTGATCCAGCGAGGGAACCTCCATTGCTAGTTGTCAAGATGCAAGTTAGTGATCCAGCAGGGAACCTCCATGCTAGTTGTCAAGATGCAAGTTAGTGATCAGCGAGGGAACCTCCATTGTAGTTGTCAAGATGCGTTAGTGATCCAGCAGGGAACCTCATTGCTAGTTGTCAAGATGCAGTTAGTGATCCAGCGAGGGAACCTCCATGCTGTTGTCAGTGCAAGTTAGTGATCCAGCGAGGGAACCTCCATTGCTAGTTGTCAAGATGCAAGTTAGTGATCCAGCAGGAACCTCCATGACTAGTTGTCAAGATGCAAGTTAGTGATCCAGCGAGGAACCTCCATTGCTAGTTGTCAAGATGCAAGTTAGTGATCCAGCGAGGAACCTCCTGACTAGTTGTCAAGATGCAAGTTAGTGATCCAGCGAGGGAACCTCCATTGCTAGTTGTCAAGATGCAAGTTAGTGATCCAGCGAGGGAACCTCCATTGCTAGTTGTCAAGATGCAAGTTAGTGATCCAGCGAGGGAACCTCTATGGCTAGCTGCAAGAACTGTGTCAAAGTTGTCAGTGGTGACAATAAGGCAGGAGGAGGAGGAGGTGTATCTACTTAAATCACTGAACCAAGAAGAGGCTGTCAGCCCAGATCAGCAGAGCCCAAGATTGCTGAGATGTGCAGATGCTAAGCACCTCTAACATCTATCAGCACTGTCAGCACAGTAGTGCAGACCAGCTAACAGCACCTCTAACATCTATCAGCACTGTCTAGTACAGTAGATGTGCAGACCAGTTAGCAGCACCTCTAACATCTATCAGCACTGTCTAGCACAGTAGATGTGCAGACCAGCTAACAGCACCTCTAACATCTATCAGCACTGTCTAGTACAGTAGATGTGCAGACCAGCTAGCAGCACCTCTAACATCTATCAGCACTGTCTAGCACAGTAGATGTGCAGACCAGCTAACAGCACCTCTAAAATCTATCAGCACTGTCTAGCACAGTAGATGTGCTGACCAGCTAGCAGCACCTCTAACATCTATCAGCACTGTCTAGCACAGTAGATGTGCTGACCAGCTAGCAGCACCTCTAACATCTATCAGCACTGTCTAGCACAGTAGATGTGCAGACCAGCTAGCAGCACCTCTAACATCTATCAGCACTGTCTAGCACAGTAGATGTGCTGACCAGCTAACAGCACCTCTAACATCTATCAGCACTGTCTAGCACAGTAGATGTGCAGACCAGCTAGCAGCACCTCTAACATCTATCAGCACCTCTAACATCTATCAGCACTGTCTAGCACAGTAGATGTGCTGACCAGCTAGCAGCACCTCTAACATCTATCAGCACTGTCTAGTACAGTAGATGTTCACACCAGCTAACAGCACCTCTAACTTCTATCAGCACTGTCTAGTACAGTAGATGTGCAGACCAGCTAACAGCACCTCTAACATCTATCAGCACTGTCTAGCACAGTAGATGTGCACACCAGCTAGCAGCACCTCTAACATCTATCAGCACTGTCTAGCACAGTAGATGTGCACACCAGCTAGCAGCACCTCTAATATCTATCAGCACTGTCTAGTACAGTAGATGTGCAGACCAGCTAGCAGCACCTCTAACATCTATCAGCACTGTCTAGCACAGTAGATGTACAGACCAGCTAGCAGCACCTCTAACATCTATCAGCACTGTCTAGCACAGTAGATGTACAGACCAGCTAGCAGCACCTCTAACATCTATCAGCACTGTCTAGTACAGTAGATGTGCAGACCAGCTAGCAGCACCTCTAACATCTATCAGCACTGTCTAGCACAGTAGATGTGCAGACCAGCTAGCAGCACCTCTAACATCTATCAGCACTGTCTAGCACAGTAGATGTGCAGACCAGCTAGCAGCACCTCTAACATCTATCAGCACTGTCTAGTACAGTAGATGTGCAGACCAGCTAGCAGCACCTCTAACATGTATCAGCACTGTCTAGTACAGTAGATGTACAGACCAGCTAACAGCACCTCTAACATCTATCAGCACTGTCTAGCACAGTAGATGTGCAGACCAGCTAACAGCACCTCTAACTCACATCTATCAGCACTGTCTAGCACAGTAGATGTGCACACCAGCTAGCAGCACCTCTAACATCTATCAGCACTGTCTAGCACAGTAGATGTGCAGACCAGCTAGCAGCACCTCTAACATCTATCAGCACTGTCTAGTACAGTAGATGTGCAGACCAGCTAGCAGCACCTCTAACATCTATCAGCACTGTCTAGTACAGTAGATGTACAGACCAGCTAACAGCACCTCTAACATCTATCAGCACTGTCTAGCACAGTAGATGTGCAGACCAGCTAACAGCACCTCTAACTCACATCTATCAGCACTGTCTAGCACAGTAGATGTGCACACCAGCTAGCAGCACCTCTAACTCACATCTATCAGCACTGTCTAGCACAGTGTAAATGGTCTTCTCTGTGGAGAGAGGCAAATGGGGTCCGTGTTCACACAGAGCAGAGCAGAAATCAGCAACTACAGACCAGTGTCACTCCTGTCAATCACTGGCAAGATTCTTGAGACAATAATCTTAGGACAGATGACAACTACCACTCACTTCTTTGTGACCGTCAATATGGCTTCAAAAAAAAGGTCACTGTGCTGCTGATCTGTTGTTAAACCTCTGCACTAAGTGCCACCAGACACTGGATGGATGCTACATCAGCTGTGTAGTAGCACTGGACACTGCTGGAGCTTTCCCACGAGTATGGCACCAGAGTCTCATGGCAAAACTGCCAGCACTGGGAACTGCAGGCTCTACACTATGTCTCCTAAGTGATTACCTTCAAAGTCTCTCTCAATGGGAAAGCATCAACAAGACAAGATATTGGTGCAAGTGTTCCACAGGGAAGTGTACTTAGGCCATTGTTATGGAATGTCTAATTCAATGACCTTCAACTACCCATGCATATGCCTGTACTCTGACATTTACTTATCAGAGTACAGTCTAGCACACCTGCTCTAAGTTATATCAATCACCAGGTTATAGCAATATCAGCCTGGGGGGTGGAAGGTAACACTTGCACCTGAGAAAACACAAATGATGATGGTCTAGGCACCATAATGCTGAAGCAGTGGTAAGAATGATGGTCTAGGCACCATAATGGTAATGCTGCAGCAGTGGTAAGAATGATGGTCTAGGCACCATGATGGTAATGCTGAAGCAGTGGTAAGAATGGTCTAGGCACCATGATGGTAATGCTGCAGCAGTGGTAAGAATGATGGTCTAGGCACCATGATGGTAATGCTGCAGCAGTGGTAAGAATGATGGTCTAGGCACCATGATGGTAATGCTGAAGCAGTGGTAAGAATGGTCTAGGCACCATGATGGTAATGCTGCAGCAGTGGTAAGAATGATGGTCTAGGCACCATAATGGTAATGCTGCAGCAGTGGTAAGAATGATGGTCTAGGCACCATGATGGTAATGCTGAAGCAGTGGTAAGAATGGTCTAGGCACCATGATGGTAATGCTGAAGCAGTGGTAAGAATGGTCTAGGCACCATGATGGTAATGCTGCAGCAGTGGTAAGAATGATGGTCTAGGCACCATGATGGTAATGCTGCAGCAGTGGTAAGAATGATGGTCTAGGCACCATGATGGTAATGCTGAAGCAGTGGTAAGAATGGTCTAGGCACCATGATGGTAATGCTGCAGCAGTGGTAAGAATGATGGTCTAGGCACCATGATGGTAATGCTGCAGCAGTGGTAAGAATGATGGTCTAGGCACCATGATGGTAATGCTGAAGCAGTGGTAAGAATGGTCTAGGCACCATGATGGTAATGCTGCAGCAGTGGTAAGAATGATGGTCTAGGCACCATGATGGTAATGCTGCAGCAGTGGTAAGAATGATGGTCTAGGCACCATGATGGTAATGCTGCAGCAGTGGTAAGAATGATGGTCTAGGCACCATAATGGTAATGCTGCAGCAGTGGTAAGAATGATGGTCTAGGCACCATGATGGTAATGCTGAAGCAGTGGTAAGAATGGTCTAGGCACCATGATGGTAATGCTGCAGCAGTGGTAAGAATGATGGTCTAGGCACCATGATGGTAATGCT
>WNWK01004832.1:112500-131490 GCA_009830355.1 Cherax destructor
CGCCCATTGTGTGGGCGAAACGTTGCAACAATAAAGATACCCAACTGTTGCACATGTGTCTTATTCATCAACTTGTCCGTAGTTTATACCATTTTCAATATAATTCTTAGTTACTGTTGTCTGCTACGAGCACACTAAGACAACACAGTAAGTGTCCGGGGCCCAAGACTGTTCAACTGCCTCCCACCATACATAAGGGAGATTACCAATAGACCCCTGGTTGTCTTCAAGACCCCTGACTGTCAAGACCCCTGGCTGTCTTCAAGAGGGAGCTGTACAGGCACCTAATGTCAGTACCTGATCAGCCGGGCTGTGGTTCCTACGTTGGTTTACGTGTGACCAGCAGTAACAGCCTGGTTGATCAGGTCCTGATCCACCACGAGGCCTGGTCATGGACCGCGTCGCGGGGGCATTGACCCCCAAAACCCCCCCTGCAGGTATACTCCAGATGGGTGTCCATTCATCAGACCTTGGTCTTCCTGGTCCCAGACTAGGCCCAAGACACCACCTTCAATTATACATATTCGTGTTGTGACCATGTAACACTGGAGTTCGGATGTAGTTATGGTTGTAGGGAAACAATGTAGACTATTGTGTAGCATAGCTCGATTGGTAGCGCACTCAGCTCACACACTGAGGTCCGGCGGTCGAATCCCAGGTACGGCTGGAAACATTACTACGTGTTTCCATAAGATACCTACTGTCTATGTTCACCTATCAGTAAAATAGGTACCTGGGTGTTAGTGGACTGGTGTCCCTCCTGGGACAAAACTGACCTAATTTGCGGGAAATGCTCAGCATAACAAGGGGCTTTCTATATAGTAGTATGTCACTGATGTCAGCTATGGTGTGTATACCTTGTACATGTACTGGTAGAAACAAAGATCACTATTATCATCATCATCAGAGTTCAGGAATGCGGTGTTTGCTGCGTATTCCGTGTTTTTTACGTTGATGGATTTTGCATGCGTGGTCGAGGAGCATGTGTGTGACCTTCAGATAGAACACTGTCACAGTGGAGGCATCTTGCAACTATCTCGAAGATTTTCCTGGTCTAGATGTGTAGGGATTACTCTTGTTGTTGTTCGTGGTGGTGATAGTGGTGGTGATAGTGGTGGTGTTCGTGGTGGTGTTCGTGGTGGTGATAGTGGTGTTCGTGGTGGTGATAGTGGTGTTCGTGGTGGTGTTCGTGGTGGTGATAGTGGTGGTGGTGGTTGCTACAGCTCCTTGTGGTGGTGGTGAGCTCCCTCAACCTTGACAGATGGTCGCTCCTCGGAGTGGACAGGAGATGGTCAGTCCCTCAGCATTGACAGAAGACAGTCAGTCCCTCAGCATTGACAGAAGACAGTCAGTCCCTCAGCATTGACAGAAGACAGTCAGTCCCTCAGCATTGACAGAAGACAGTCAGTCCCTCAGCATTGACAGAAGACAGTCAGTCCCTCAGCATTGATAGAAGACAGTCAGTCCCTCAGCATTGATAGAAGACAGTCAGTCCCTCAGCATTGACAGAAGACAGTCAGTCCCTCAGCATTGACAGAAGACAGTCAGTCCCTCAGCCTTGACAGAAGACAGTCAGTCCCTCAGCCTTGACAGAAGACAGTCCCTCAGCCTTGACAGAAGACAGTCAGTCCCTCAGCCTTGACAGAAGACAGTTCCTCAGCCCTGACAGAAGACAGACAGTCCCTCAGCCTTGACAGAAGACAGTCCCTCAGCCTTGACAGAAGACAGTCCCTCAGCCTTGACAGAAGACAGTCAGTCACTCAGCCTTGACAGAAGACAGTCAGTCACTCAGCCTTGACAGAAGACAGTCAGTCACTCAGCCTTGACAAAGACAGTCAGTCACTCAGCCTTGACAGAAGACAGTCAGTCACTCAGCCTTGACAGAAGACAGTCAGTCCCTCAGCCTTGACAGAAGACAGTCAGTCCCTCAGCCTTGACAGAAGACAGTCCCTCAGCCTTGACAGAAGACAGTTCTTCAGCCTTGACAGAAGACAGTCCCTCAGCCTTGACAGAAGACAGTTCCTCAGCCTTGACAGAAGACAGTCCCTCAGCCTTGACAGAAGACAGTCCCTCAGCCTTGACAGAAGACAGTCCCTCAGCCTTGACAGAAGACAGTCCCTCAGCCTTGACAGAAGACAGTCCCTCAGCCTTGACAGAAGATAGTCAGTCCCTCAGCCTTGACAGAAGACAGTCAGTCCCTCAGCCTTGACAGAAGATAGTCAGTCCCTCAGCCTTGACAGAAGACAGTCAGTCCCTCAGCCTTGACAGAAGACAGTCAGTCCCTCAGCCTTGACAGAAGACAGTCCCTCAGCCTTGATAGAAGACAGTCCCTCAGCCTTGACAGAAGACAGTCCCTCAGCCTTGACAGAAGACAGTCCCTCAGCCTTGACAGAAGATAGTTAGTCCCTCGGCCTTGACAGAAGACAGTCAGTCCCTCAGTCTTGACAGAAGAAGTCAGTCCTCAGCCTTGACAGAAGACAGTCAGTCCTCAGCCTTGACAGAAGACAGTCAGTCCCTCAGCCTTGATAGAAGACAGTCAGTCCCTCAGCCTTGACAGAAGACAGTCAGTCCCTCAGCCTTGACAGAAGACAGTCCCTCAGCCTTGACAGAAGACAGTCAGTCCCTCAGCCTTGACAGAAGACAGTCAGTCCCTCAGCCTTGACAGAAGACAGTTCCTCAGCCTTGACAGAAGACAGTCAGTCCCTCAGCCTTGACAGAAGACAGTCAGTCCCTCAGCCTTGACAGAAGACAGTCAGTCCCTCAGCCTTGACAGAAGACAGTCAGTCCTCAGCCTTGACAGAAGACAGTCCCTCAGCCTTGACAGAAGACAGTCCCTCAGCCTTGACAGAAGACAGTCAGTCCCTCAGCCTTGACAGAAGACAGTCAGTCCCTCAGCCTTGACAGAAGACAGTCAGTCCTCAGCCTTGACAGAAGACAGTCCCTCAGCCTTGACAGAAGACAGTCAGTCCCTCAGCCTTGACAGAAGACAGTCCCTCAGCCTTGACAGAAGACAGTCCTTCAGCCTTGACAGAAGACAGTCAGTCCCTCAGCCTTGACAGAAGACAGTCCCTCAGCCTTGACAGAAGACAGTCAGTCCCTCAGCCTTGACAGAAGACAGCCCTTTCAGCCTTGACAGAAGACCAGCCCCTCAGCCTTGACAGAAGACAGTCCTCAGCCTGACAGAAGACAGTCCAGCCTTGACAGAAGACAGTCCCTCAGCCTTGACAGAAGACAGTCAGTCCCTCAGCCTTGACAGAAGACAGTCAGTCCCTCAGCCTTGACAGGACACAGTGTATTGTTCCAGCCAGAGTACTGTAACATTTTACTGTTATCCACATTATCAGGTGTTTGTTAAGTGTTTACTGATGTTTACTGTTAGTATAACAAGACAACTATCACTGTAACAGCTGAGAATAACTCCAGAAGCTCTCCAGTCATAACCTCCGGTAGTTCCTCTGTATTTACCACTGTAATAACACAGGCAGACCTCGCTGATGCGGCCCAATACACAAATAACCCACACACAGGTGAGAGAAGCTTGTGAGAACGTTTCTCTCAGACTTGGAACATTTACATGTCTAACCTATAGTCTGCCCGAAATGCCAGGGCATGATAATGACTTTCCTTGTATTTAACAAATCAACATTGTAATTACACATTGTAACCTTTGCAAAGAAATAAAATCTTAATTACTTTATTGACACGAGGTACTTCCAGTGGACTTCCCCACTGGTGGCGCCGCCTACCACTGCTCCATATCATCTGTCATCAGTATTAAGTGTTATCGCACCTAACAATTCACCCTGGAATGCGCCCCTGATCCTAGTACCTAAGAAGGACGGTACTTGGCGCCCAGTGATTGATTTTAGGAAGTTAAATGAGAAAACAATTCCAGATCGCTTCCCACTTCCTGTACTTGGTGACCTTTTACGTAACATTGGAGATAACAAAGTCTTCTCGACCCTAGATTTGTTACAAGGGTTTTGGCAAGTTCCTCTTCATGAGGATAGCAAAGAGGTAACCACATTCTCCACCCCAACAGGCCATTTCCACTTCCTCCGTATGCCTTTCGGGTTACGCTCTTCACCTATCACATTCTCGAGGCTAATGACCAATATCTTTAGAGGCCTCATAGATAACGCACTTATGGTGTACTTAGATGATGTGATTGTCATGTCACAAGACATGGATACGCACTTGAAAAGATTTGACGTAGTACTTGGTAAGCTTGAAGAAGCCAATTTAAAGATCAAACTGTCTAAATGTCAATTTTTCAGATCAGAAATCAAGTTTCTTGGTCACGTAGTCACTCATAGAGGGGTTACGACTGACCAAAGTAAAGTAACTGCAGTATTAAATTTTCCATCTCCCAAAACTGCTGATGCCGTAAGATCCTTTGTGGGCTTAGCAGGTTTTTATAGATCTTTCATTGCTAATTTTTCTTCCATAGCAGCTCCTCTAACTGAGTTGCTTAAGAAAGATGCTCCATTTGTTTGGACCTTCCGTCAATAAAGGGCATTTCAAACTCTCAAAGAAAAACTAACTTCTGCTCCAATTTTCAAATTTCCAGACTTTTCTAAGCCTTTCTATCTGACAACTGATGCTAGTTCAATTGGCATAGGTGCCATACTAGCTCAGAAGACTGGTAGGAAGTACAACGCAGCTGCATTTACTAGCCGAGTCCTTACAAAGACTGAACGTAATTATACAGTAACTGAGCAAGAAACTTTAGCGACAGTATGGTCTTTGAAGCACTTCCGAGACATTATATACCAGTACTTTGTTCATGTCGACAAACTGAGTCTCTGTTCCACTGGAGACTATCACCAGCGGGTGGAACATAATGAACAATGGCTCAATTTGAAGCCAACAAAAATGCTGAACACTGAAAATAAAGTGCTGTATATGCAGGACCCTGATGTATATGCGAGACCCTGCTGTATATGCAGGACCCTGATGTATATGCGGGACCCTGATGTATATGAAGGACCCTGATGTATATGCGAGACCCTGATGTATATGCGAGACCCTGCTGTATATGAAGGACCCTGATGTATATGACCACGGCGACCCGATGATATCTCTCATTCTCGTCTCTCCAGAGAGTGAGATTCAACGCTAAGGACCCTGATGTATATGCGAGACCCTGCTGTATATGCAGGATCCTGATGTATATGCGGTACCCTGCTGTATATGCAGGACCCAGCTGTATATGTGGGACCCTGCTGTATATGCAGGACCCAGCTGTATATGTGGGACCCTACTGTATATATAATACTGAGTGAGCCGTGGAGCATGCGTGGGGGTGACTTATACTAACTACTGACATATCAAGCTGTAGCCTGAAAATCACACTTTCTTTGCATTTAGAAAAATTGCCTGAATCAGCAGAGTACTTTTACCCGGAGGGAACAAAGCTGCTTCCTTGTCATATTCCATTATATAACATAGGTCACACACTGTTAAAATCTGCTAGCTTAGGCCAGCAAGTGACTTGGACCTGCCTAGAATGGGCCAGTAGGTGACCTGGACCTGCCAAGCATGGGTCAGTAGGTGACTTCAACCTGCCTAGCATGAACCAGTAAGTGACTTGGACCTGCCTAGCATAGACTAGTAGGTGACTTGGACCTGCCTAGCATGAACCAGTAGACCTGCTACAGTGCTCCTTAAGAACATAAGAATGGAGGAACACTGCAGAAGGCCTACTGGCCCATACAAGGCAGGTCCATATCAAAACCACCACTACCTAAGAATTTACTCCCGTACTCACGACACCAATCAAACCCAGCCCCTCCCACTCATATATTTGTCCAATCTCTTTTTAAAGCCACCCAAGGTCCTAGCCTCTATCACAGTACTCGGAAGATTGTTCCACGCATCTACAACTCTGTTCGAAAACCAGTACTTGCCTATGTCCTTTCTAAATCTAAATTTATCCAATTTAAATCCGTTATTTCTGGTTCTTACTTGGTTCGATATCCTCAGTATTTTATTAATATCTCCTTTGTTTATGCCCATCATCCACTTGTACACCTCGATGATATCTCCCCTCATTCTACGTCTCTCCAGAGAGTGGAGATTCAACGCTCTAAGTCTGTCTTCATACGGGAGATTTCTTATAAGAACATAAGAAAGAAGGAACACTGCAGCAGGCCTACTGGCCCATGCGAGGCAGGTCCAAGTCTCCCGCCGGCTTAAGCCAATGCCCTGACCCAGCCAGGTCAGGTTACATTCACTTAAGGAAGGAGCACGACATCTGACCTAGTAGCTCAAGCTAGTCAAGTACAACTCACACCCACCCGCACCCACTCATATATTTATCTAGCCTATTTTTAAAAACTACACAACGTTTTAGCCTCTATAACTGTACTCGGGAGTTTGTTCCACTCATCGACAACTCTATTACCAAACCAATGCTTTCCTATATCCCTTCTGAATCTGAATTTATCCAACTTAAAGCCATTGCTTCGAGTCCTGTCAATACAAGATATTTTTAGCACGCTATTTACATCCCCTTTATTTATTCCTGTTTTCCATTTATATACCTCAATCATATCCCCCTAATTCTACGCCTTTCTAGAGAGTGCAGATTCAGGGCCCTCAGTCTATCCTCATAGGGAAGATTTCTGATACATGGAATCAACTTAGTCATCCTCCTTTGTACGTTTTCCAGAGCATTTATATCCATTCTGTAATACGGTGACCAAAACTGTGCAGCATAATCTAGATGAGGCCTAACCAAGGATATATAGAGTTGAAGAACAACCTGAGGACTCCTATTATTTATGCTTCTTGATATGAAGCCAAGGATTCTGTTTGCTTTATTGCGAACACTTATGCACTGCTGTCTTGGTTTTAGATTACTGCTAACCAGAACTCCTAAATCCTTTTCGCAATCAGTAGTATTAAGATCTACATTATTTAGTTTATATGTGGCATGGTTATTGTCCTGTCCAATATTTAGAACTTTGCATTTATCTATATTAAACTGCATCTGCCACTTCTCCGACCACTGCATCAGTCTATTCAAATCTTCCTGGAGTGCTCTAATGTCCTCATTTGAATGAATTGGACGGCCTATTTTGGTGTCATCGGCAAACTTGCTTATGTCGCTATTTACTCCCTCATCTATGTCGTTTATGTAGATTGTGAACAACAAGGGGCCCAATACTGACCCCTGTGGAACACCACTTGTGACGCTTCCCCACTCTGATTTCTCCCCATTTATGCAAACTCTCTGCTGCCTATTTGTCAACCATGCCTCTATCCAGGAAAAAATTTCTCCTCCTATTCCGTGTGCCTTAATTTTCCTCAATAGTCTCTGATGTGGGACTCTATCAAAAGCCTTACTGAAGTCCATATACACAATATCATATTCATTACCATGTAAATCATTTTAGTCATTCTTCTCTGTATGTTCTCCAATGAATCTATATCCATTCTGTAGTAAGGAGACCAAAACTGAGCTGCATAATCCAAATGAGGTCTCACTAGTGATGTATAGAGATGTAAAATAACTTTTGGACTTCTGTTGCTTATACTTCTTGAAATAAATCCTAGTAATCTGTTAGCCTTATTGCGCACACTTAGGCACTGTTGTCTTGGCTTTAGATTTCTGCTTACCATGACTCCCAAGTCTTTTTCACATTCTGTATGATCAAGCTCTACTTCACCTAGTTTATAAATTCGAGGGATATTTTCATTACCAAGGATTTGTACCTTACACTTGTCCACATTGAACTTCATCTGCCACTTTTCAGACCAAGACATTAATTTGTCCAAATCCTCCAGGAGTTCACTGGTATCCTCCTCAGAATGAATTATACGGCCTATCTTTGTATCATCAGCAAATTTACTCATGTCACTTGCAATTCCTTCATCAAGGTCATTTATGTAAATTATGAACAACAATGGGCCTAAAACTGATCCTTGTGGAACGGCACTAATGACTAATCCCCATTCAGATTTGACCCCATTAATGGAAACTCTCTGCTTTCTATTGGTAAGTTATGCCTCTATCCATGCTAGAACTTTACCTCCTATACCATGAGCTGCCACCTTTCTTAAGAGTCTCTTGTGAGGTAATCTATCGAAGGCCTTACTGAAATCCAAGTAAACTATATCATATTCTTTATCACTGTCTACTGCCTCAAATGTTTTATTGAAAAACGTCAGTAAATTTGTCAGGCAGGAACGACCTCTCGTAAACCCATGCTGAGATTCATTAATCAAATTATGTTCTTCAAGGTGACTTCTAATAATATCAGCTATAATTGATTCTAATAATTTGCCTACTATAGATGTGAGGCTTATTGGACGGTAATTTGATGGAATGGACTTATCCCCTGATTTGAATATAGGAACTACATTAGCTATCTTCCACATCTCTGGCACAATACCAGTTAGGATGGACGTATTAAACACATTCGTTAATGGCTGACTAAGTTCCATCTTGCATTCTTTAAGTACCCTGGAAAACAACTCGTCGGGTCCCGGGGACTTATTTTGCTTCAGTTTATCTATCTGTTTAATAACCATGTCCCTCGTGACAGTAATATTAGTTAACTTGAATTCTTCAGGAACTGAATAATTGTTAATTTCTGGAATCTCATTTACGTCTTCGTGTGTAAAGACTGACAAAAATAGTCATTAAATAGAGAACACATTTCCAGTTCGTTATCCGTCAGCTGTCCATTCCCAATTTTCAGAGGTCCTACCTTTTCCCTCACCTTCGTCCTTACACTTGAAAGAACCCTTTTGGATTAGTCTTTGATTCATTAGCAACCTTAATCTCATAGTCACGTTTAGCCTTTCTAATCCCTTTTTACTTCTCTTTTCAACTGAACATATTGGTCAATAAGGTTAACATCTCCTCTTTTGATGCGCCTATAAATTCCTCTTTTCTCCCTAATAGATGTTTTAGCCTCCTGTTAATCCATTTGAGATCGTTATTATTTGACCTAAATTTCTCTGGGGAATAAACATACTCTGTGCACGTTGTACATTATTAAGAAAAAATCATAAACGCAGATCCCATCGTAATCGTTAGATAGATTACCCCAGTCGAGATTAGACAGGTGTTCTCTAAGTCCAGTATAGTCGGCAGAACGAAAATCAGGAACTTTTACCGTATTACCCCTATTCTCGTACTCCCATGTAATATTAAAAGTAATGGATTTGTGATCACTTGCTCCAAGCTCTTCAGTGATCTCCAGATTATTTACAAGAGTTTCTTTATTTGACAAGACTAGGTCGAGCAAATTATTACCGCTGGTAGGCTCCGTCACACACTGCTTCAGAAAACAGTCCTGAACTACTTCCATAAAGTCACTGGACTCCAAATTATCGGTCAAAGAAGTCCAGTCAATTTGACTAAAGTTAAAATCCCCTACTATCACTACGTTATTGTGTCTAGAAGCCCTAACAATTTCGTCCCAAAGAAGTCTCCCTCTATCGTGATCCAAGCCTGGAGGTCGGTATATTACACCTAGAATCAGTTTTTCTTGACCTTCTAGAAACTCTACCCAAACAGATTCTGTTAATGATCCATCTATTTTTATGCTTGTTTTTATGCAGCAATTTATATTTTCTCGTACATATAATGCAACTCCACCCCCTTTCCCATTATATCTATCTTTATATTCAGCTACGGGGATTCACTCTTGGCAAACTGATGGGTCAAGCTCCAGCTCCTCCACACTCGCTTACAGACGGATGCCCTTTTATCGCACACGACTTTTTACACAATTTCCTGTTTTCAGACTTGGCATTTCTGAACATTGCCTAGCGTATGTTACTTATGTTCATTGTATGTTTTTTTTATATATATATATATATATATATATATATATATATATATATATATATATATATATATATATATATATATATATATATATATATAATGCATATAGTAAATATTCATTTATGGCTTAAATAGCAACGCTCACTTTGCCATATAGACAAGTGAAAATTTGTGTATGCAATTCGCCAAAATCATTCTGAAAATAACGAAAAAATATATTTCATTGTGTTTGTTTATTATTAAATTAATGTTAACGTATCTAAAATATATTTAGTTAGGTTAGCTAAATAATGCGCTTGTTGTAATAAGGTTAGGTAGGTTTCAAAGTTTCTCTTGGTACAAAATTAAAAATTCTTACATTAACATAAATGAAAAAATATATCTTTAAACGTATAAGAGAAAATTTTAGAAAGGACTAATTTTGTACCAAGAGAAACTTTGAAAACCTACCTAACCTTATTACAACAAGCGCAATTTAATTTAGCCTAACCCAACTAAATATATTTTAGATACGTTAACATTAATTTAATAATAAACAAACACAATGAAATATATTTTTTTCGTTATGTTCAGAATGATTTTGGCGAAATTATTGCATACACAAATTTTCACTTGTCTTATATGGCAAAGTGAGCGTTGCTATTTAAGCCAAAATCGCAAGTTTTACCTAATCGGCACGACATATATATTATTGTAACCACGAACGAGTGGTATTGATCAATAACAACACTGCACTAGCCAGGGGTCGAACCCATGATGCTTTGGCCCGCCTCATGAAGAGCGAAAACACATGACGCTCTAGTCCACTGAACCACACAATCCTTAAGAGTAGCGCATCCACACCACCGTATGTCCTTGGGTAGCGAGTACAACATCCAGTCCTACTGGTTGCGCTACTCTTAAGGATTGTGTGGTTCAGTGGACTAGAGCGTCATGTGTTTTCGTTCACCATGAGGCGGGCCAGCTCATGGGCGAAAGACATCATGAGGTTCATCCCGACCCCATGGCCTTAGTCAGTTTATGAACAACTATGTTTATGGGAAGACCTCAGGTCATACTGGTATCTACACCAGGATGCCCCGCTGGGTCAGTGACTTCCATGTCTTCATTGCATATGAGGGGCAAACGTCTCATATACCAGTGTTGCACATTTATTTATCTTGATGTGACGTTACTGCTATCTTGATGTGTGACGTTACTGCTATCTTGATGTGACGTTATGCATCTGATGTGACGTTATCTATTTGATGTGTACTGTTATCTTGATGTGACGTTACGTCTTATGTGACGTTACTATCTTGATGTGTGACGTTACTTATCTTGATGACGTTACGTTCTTAGTGACGTTACTGTATTTGATGTGCGTTACTGTTTGATGTGACGTTACTGCTTGATTGACTTAGTTAAATTTGACGTTACTATCTTGATGTTGTTTATAATTATAGTGCATGCTGCCTGTACGTTCATTCCGGAGGTCATGATCCACGGGGTCAGGTCCAGGTCACATATTTCCCATACTGGCTGCTTCACTGTTTAATGGGAAGCCTGGTCAAGGGCCGGGCCGCGGGGGCGTGGACCCCCGGAATACCCTCCAGGTAGACTCCAGGTAGTTAGACTTAGTCTAATACGTGAAAGAGGGGTTAAGGTAAACTATTAGTGTGTATACACTGAGATACACATCTCAGTGTATCACACTAGATGTGTGTCCTGCTCAGGAATAAGGTGGGTGACAGCTGTGGGTGACCTGAGTGACAGCTTGTCACAGTAATGTGAAGGGTGACAGCAGTGGGTGACCTGAGTGAGTGACAACTTGTCACAGTAATGTGAAGGCACACAGGATGTCACGTGAGGTGACTTCCCTTGCCGTCACAGGAAGCATGACATCAACTAATCTAAACATATGTCTCAAACTCTGGTAAAAATGTCAACATTGTCAAGCTGCCTAACACACTTCTAACTAATTCTAATTATAACTCATTCTATAACTACGAGCGAAGGTGAAACATAGCTTGATAAAGCTCTACACTGAGTGACACAGCTTGATAAAGCTCTACACTGAGTGACACAGCTTGATAAAGCTCTACACTGAGTGACACAGCTTGATAAAGCTCTACACTGAGTGAAACAACTTGATAAAGCTCTACACTGAGTGAAACAACTTGATAAAGCTCTACACTGAGTGAAACAACTTGATAAAGCTCTACACTGAGTGAAACAACTTGATAAAGCTCTACACTGAGTGAAACAACTTGATAAAGCTCTACACTGAGTGAAACAACTTGATAAAGCTCTACACAGAGTGAAACAACTTGATAAAGCTCTACACTGAGTGAAACAACTTGATAAAGCTCTACACTGAGTGAAACAACTTGATAAAGCTCTACACTGAGTGAAACAACTTGATAAAGCTCTACACTGAGTGAAACATAACTTGATAAAGCTCTACACTTAGTGAAACATAACTTGATAAAGCTCTACACTGAGTGACACAGCTTGATAAAGCTCTACACTGAGTGAAACAACTTGATAAAGCTCTACACTGAGTGAAACAACTTGATAAAGCTCTACACTGAGTGAAACAACTTGATAAAGCTCTACACGAGTGAAACAACTTGATAAAGCTCTACACTGAGTGAAACAACTTGATAAAGCTCTACACTGAGTGAAACAACTTGATAAAGTCTACACTGAGTGAACAACTTGATAAAGCTTACACTGAGTGAAACATAACTTGATAAAGCTCTACACTTAGTGAAACATAACTTGATAAAGCTCTACACTGAGTGAAACATAACTTGATAAAGCTCTTCACTGAGTGAAACATAACTTGATAAAGCTCTACACTGAGTGAAACATAACTTGATAAAGCTCTACACTGAGTGAAAAAATTGATAAAGCTAACTGTCCCTTGATAAAGCTCTACACTTAGTGAAACATAACTTGATAAAGCTCTACACTGAGTGAAACATAACTTGATAAAGCTCTTCACTGAGTGAAACATAACTTGATAAAGCTTTACTTTTATTCTTTGAGTAAAACAGATGTTTCACAACAAATCCCCCCCACAATACACACACACACACACACACACACAAAAAAAAACTACAAAACAAAAACACACAACACACACAAACACACACACACAAATACACAAACACACAAACACACACACACAACACAAACACACAAACCAACACAACACACACACACACACACACACACAACACACAAACACACACAAACACACACACACAAACACACAAACAATCCCCACACACACAAACACACACACAACACAACACACACACACACACACACAAATACACACACACAAACAACACACACACACACACACAACACACACACACACACACACAACACACAAACACACACACACACACAAACACACAAACACACACACACAAACACACACACACACACACACACACACAATACACACACTACATAAAGCAACCATAAAGGGTGGGCGGAAATGGGGACATACCAAGCCTTGACTTACTTTCTCCTGGACATACACTGATATGGTGACCACTGTGACAGTGTTGTACAAACACGTACACTCACTGACACCAGTACTGTGAATACAACTGTTGTACAAACACGTACACAGAGACTAACAGTGTGTAGATTTGGGACAAGGCCCTCGAGTACTTTCCGGGTATATATTATCATGTATCTCTCTCTCCTCACCTCCAGTGAGTACATGTTCAAGACTTTACGGAGTCTCCAGTTATTTAGATGCTTTACTGGTAGGCAGGTGGCCCAGTGGCTAACGCGTCGTTCTGGAGTTTTACGACTTTAACCGCAGGTTCAAGCCCCGTCCGTGGCATGGTTTGCTTTACTGGTAGTTCGTGATTAATGACCGAGAACTCATTTGAGACTGGAATAGCAGTCAAGGTACAGTGATTGTAGCGACGTACAATCAATGATTGTATGTACCGCTTTTGTGTTCCTGAGGATTCTTACGTTGTTGTAGATTTGTTTATCTCGGGAAGCGTTAGTTATCTAGTGCAAGAATATTAGACATGGTCACTTCCTGCTAGAGAAGGATACTCAAGTATATATCTGCAGGAAAATTAGCACTGCCTGTCCGAACGTTGCCACGAGGAAGTCGTGGTCACAGTGGTACCACCCCCCCGCCTCACCTGACTACAATATATAAGCAACCTCTACGACCCTGTGCTGTACTTTCTACAAGATTGATGGACTGAACATATCGACTCCAGGCCGAGGGACTGATTACCTCAAACTCCTCTCCTTACCCCTCTCTTCTTTGTATGGACTGATGAAGCCACTGTGTGGCGAAACGTTTCCTCAATAAAGATACCCAAGTGTTGCCTGTCTTAATCTTCATACTGTTATGTGTTTATTTTTACATTGTGTTGCTATTTTATACCATTTATTTCCTCCTCATGGCTTATGTTAAAAGATCTCTGTAGTTGTTCCAGGTCTGATATTTCTCCTGGCCTGAACGAGGCCGTCAAAACTGAACAATATTGTTCCAGGTCTGATATTTCTCCTGGCCTGAACGGGGCCGTCAACACTGAACAATATTGTTCCACGTCTAATATTTCTCCTGGCCTGAACGAGGCCGTCAACACTGAACTATACATGATTAGGGTCACAAGTGACATGGTCCTTAGACAAATAGATAAATTAAAACCTAACAAATCCCCAGGCCCTGATGAACTGTATGCAAGGGTTCTAAAGGAATGTAAAGAGGAGCTTAGCAAACCTATGGCTAATCTTTTCAACATATCACTGCAAACTGGCATGGTGCCAGATAAGTGGAAAATTGCAAATGTAATACCTATTTTCAAAGCAGGTGACAGGTCCTTAGCTTCGAACTATAGACCAATAAGCCTAACCTCCATAGTGGGAAAATTTATGGAATCAATAATAGCCGAGGCAATTCGTAGCCATCTTGAAAAGCATAAATTAATCAATGAATCTCAGCACGGTTTTACAAAAGGGCGTTCCTGTCTTACAAATTTAATAACTTTTTTCACTAAGGTATTTGAGGAGGTAGATCATGGTAATGAATATGATATTGTGTATATGGACTTCAGTAAGGCTTTTGATAGAGTCCCACATCAGAGACTATTGAGGAAAATTAAGGCACACGGAATAGGAGGAGAAATTTTTCCTGGATAGAGGCATGGTTGACAAATAGGCAGCAGAGAGTTTGCATAAATGGGGAGAAATCAGAGTGGGGAAGTGTCACAAGCGGTGTTCCACAGGGGTCAGTATTGGGCCCCTTGTTGTTCACAATCTACATAAACGACATAGACGAGGGAATAAATAGCGACATAAGCAAGTTTGCCGATGACACCAAAATAGGCCGTCCAATTCATTCAAATGAGGACATTAGAGCACTCCAGGAAGATTTGAATAGACTGATGCAGTGGTCGGAGAAGTGCAGATGCAGTTTAATACTATAGATAAATGCAAAGTTCTAAATATTGGACAGGACAATAACCATGCCACATATAAACTAAATAATGTAGATCTTAATACTACTGATTGCGAAAAGGATTTAGGAGTTCTGGTTAGCAGTAATCTAAAACCAAGACAGCAGTGCATAAGTGTTCGCAATAAAGCGAACAGAATCCTTGGCTTCATATCAAGAAGTATAAATAATAGGAGTCCTCAGGTTGTTCTTCAACTCTATATATCCTTGGTTAGGCCTCATCTAGATTATGCTGCACAGTTTTGGTCACCGTATTACAGAATGGATATAAATGCTCTGGAAAACGTACAAAGGAGGATGACTAAGTTGATTCCATGTATCAGAAATCTTCCCTATGAGGATAGACTGAGGGCCCTGAATCTGCACTCTCTAGAAAGGCGTAGAATTAGGGGGGATATGATTGAGGTGTATAAATGGAAAACAGGAATAAATAAAGGTGATGTAAATAGCGTGCTAAAAATATCTAGTATTGACAGGACTCGCAGCAATGGCTTTAAGTTGGATAAATTCAGATTCAGGAAGGATATAGGAAAGCATTGGTTTGGTAATAGAGTTGTCGATGAGTGGAACAAACTCCCGAGTACAGTTATAGAGGCTAAAACGTTGTGTAGTTTTAAAAATAGGCTAGATAAATATATGAGTGGGTGCGGGTGGGTGTGAGTTGGACCTGACTAGTTTGTGCTACTAGGTCAGATGCCGTGCACCTTCCTTAAGTGAATGTAACCTGACCTGGCTGGGTCGGGGCATTGGCTTAAGCCGGTGGGAGATTTGGACCTGCCTCGCATGGGCCAGTAGGCCTGCTGCAGTGTTCCTTCTTTCTTATGTTCTTATATTGTTCCAAGTCTGATATTTCTCCTGGCCTGAACGAGGCCGTCAACACTGAACAATATTGTTCCAAGTCTGATATTTCTCCTGGCCTGAACGGGACCGTCAACACTGAACAATATTGTTCCAAGTCTGATATTTCTCCTGGCCTGAACGAGGCCGTCAACACTGAACAATATTGTTCCAAGTCTGATATTTCTCCTGGCCTGAACGGGGCTGTCCAACACTGAACAATATTGTTCCAAGAAGTCTGAAAACATATTTCTCCTGGCCTGAACGGGGCTGTCAACACTGAACAATATTGTTCCAAGTCTGATATTTCTCCTGGCCTGAACGGGGCCGTCAACACTGAACAATATTGTTCCAAGTCTGATATTTCTCCTGGCCTGAACGGGGCTGTCAACACTGAACAATATTGTTCCAAGTCTGATATTTCTCCTGGCCTGAACGGGGCCGTCAACACTGAACAATATTGTTCCAAGTCTGATATTTCTCCTGGCCTGAACGGGACCGTCAACACTGAACAATATTGTTCCAAGTCTGATATTTCTCCTGGCCTGAACGGGGCCGTCAACACTGAACAATATTGTTCCAAGTCTGATATTTCTCCTGGCCTGAACGAGGCCGTCAACACTGAACAATATTACAAGTGAGGGAACACAAGCAATTTAAAGAGTGTCACACAGTGGCACATCTGTTGTACAACCACTTACACTCACTAAAACGAACAGTAGTGCTAAATGTTAGTGTCAAACAGCAGTGTCATAGTCCCAAATGTTAGTGTCAAACAGCAGTGTCAGAGAGTAGTGCCAAATGTTAGTGTCAAACAGCAGTGTCAGAGAGTAGTGCCAAATGTTAGTGTCAAACAGCAGTGTCAGAGTAGTGTCAAATGTTAGTGTCAAACAGCAGTGTCAGAGTAGTGCCAAATGTTAGTGTCAAACAGCAGTGTCAGAGTAGTGTCAAATGTTAGTGTAAAACAGCAGTGTCAGAGTAGTGCCAAATGGAAGTGTCAAACAGTAGCGCCATAAAGTACAATTGTTCCAGACTATGGACATCCTGGTTGACCAGGCAAACACCAGACGAGCCTGCCCCATGGCCGGGCTCCGATAGTGAAACTCTCGAAATTCTTCAAAGGTATATCAAAGGTATGGAACAAACCTTCTCCAGGTTGAGGGACTGACCACCTCAAAACTACGTCTTGAAGGGTGATGGACTGATGACATCGCCTTCACATCTCTACTGCTGCTGCTCACTCTTCTGTACTCGACTGAAGAAGCCTGCTGAGTAGGCGCCACATTTCGGAATAAAGATACCTAACTGATGTACATGTGTCTTAGTTATCAACTTGTCGCTATTTATTCCTTCATCTATGTCGTTTATATAAATTGTGAATAACAATGGGCCCAACACTGACCCCTGTTTAACACCGCTCGTGATGCCTCCACACTCTCATTGCTGCCTATCTGTCAACCATGCCTCTATCCAGGACAAAATCTATTCCGTGTGCCTTAATTTTCATCATCAGCCTCTGATGTAGGACCATCAAAAGCCTTACTGAAGTCCACATACACAACATCATATTCAATACCATGATCTACCTCCTCAAACACCTTAGTGAAGAAACTTAATAAATTCGTAAGGCATGAACGCCCCTTTGTAAAACCCTGGTGAGATTCATTACTCAATTTATGCCTCTCAAGGTGGCTTCGAATAGCCTCAGTAATCATTGATTCCATCAATGGCACTATTACCCTTGTAATAGTGCATTGGTGCCACTATTACAAGGGTAATAGTACCATTGGAAGTTCTTCTTACCCACCCCGTCATTTTTCCCGATATCTGCCTCGTGTTCTTTAAGAGAAAGGTCAGCTGATAATTATTACACCCAGATCTTTCATGTGTGTGTGTACTCATTGATGAATGTGTGTACTCGCAGATGAATGTGTGTACTCACGGATGAATGTGTGTACTCACGGATGAATGTGTGTACTCACGGATGAATGTGTGTACTCACAAATGAATGTGTGTACTCACCTTACCTTTGAAGAGGTAAGGTGAGTACACACATTCATCTGTGAGTACACACATTCATCTGTGAGTACACACATTCATCTGTGAGTACACAGATGAATGTGTATACTCACAGATGAAAGTGTGTACTCACAGATGAATGTGTATACTCACAGATGAATGTGTATACTCACAGATGAATGTGTATACTCACAGATGAATGTGTATACTCACAGATAAATGTGTAAACAGATGAATGTGTATACTCACAGATGAATGTGTGTACTCACAGATGTGTATACTCACAGATGAATGTGTACTCACAGATGAATGTGTATACTCACAGATGAATGTGTATACTCACAGATGAATGTGTATACTCACAGATGAATGTGTATACTCACAGATGAATGTGTATACTCACAGATAAATGTGTAAACAGATGAATGTGTATATTCACAGACGAATGTGTGTACTCACAGATGAATGTGTATACTCACAGATGAATGTGTATACTCACAGATGAATGTGTACTCACAGATGAATGTGTGTACTCACAGATGAATGTGTGTACTCACAGATGAATGTGTACTCACGGATGAATGTGTGTACTCACAGATGAATGTGTGTACTCACGGATGAATGTGTGTACTCACAGATGAATGTGTATACTCACAGGTGAATGTGTACTCACGGATGAATGTGTGTACTCACGGATGAATGTGTGTACTCACAGATGAATGTGTGTACTCACGGATGAATGTGTGTACTCACAGATGAATGTGTATACTCACAGATGAATGTGTACTCACGGATGAATGTGTGTACTCACGGATGAATGTGTGTACTCACAGATGAA